>RJWM01016439.1:0-45359 GCA_004363535.1 Dasyprocta punctata
TGTGTGTCTGTGTTCATGTGTACACATGAGTGCCTGTGTATGTAAACCTTATATTATGTGACATCACCTGTGGCTAATGATTTTACTCCTTCCTTTCCCGGTTGGATTTAAAATTTTCTACTTATCTCCTAATTGCTCTGGTAGAACTGGCAGCATTTTACTGAACAGAAGAAAGATAAGTTGGCAAGCTTCAATTGTTGTCTTTATCTGTTGTTTTATAAGAGAGGGTCTCACTATGTCATCCAGGTTGGCCTTGAAATCAGAGTGATTCTGCAGCAGCTGGCAGAGCGCTGGGATTACAAGAATGAGCTCCCACATCTGTCCGCGGTTACTACCGTATTTGTCTTGAAAAAAAAAAAAAAAAAAAAAACCTTTACTCTTTACTTTTGTGGTTACTGTTTATTTTGACTTTCATATATAGTTTTTATTATGGTGAATTAGAACCTTTTCCTCTCTAGTTTACTGACTGTTATATCCTCAGACACTATTGAATTTTGTTTCTTTTTTACATATTAATTGACACTATCCTCTTGTTTAGACATCCTTGCATTTTAGGAATAAACTCCATTTGATCATGGCAAGTAATTTTTCCCATATGCTGCTGAATTTGTTTTGCTAATATTTTACTGATTATTTTTGCATTGATGTTTGTAAGATATATTAGCCTGCATTTTTAATAGTGTCTTTTAAGCTTTTGTACGTAAGTTGCTTAGTCCCACAGCTACTCTAGTATAACAGGAAAAAATGGGCAATATATAAATAATATAAATTTATTTTTCACAGTTCTGGAGACTGGAAACTCCAAGATGAAGTTGCCGGCAGATTTGGTATTTGGCGAGGACTTGCTTTCTGAAGTTCCAAATATGACACATCTTATCGTATCTTTACATGACTGAAGAGACAACATATAGAGCTACCGCATGTCTCTTATAAGGCACTCATTCTACTCCTGAACTAATCGCCTCTGAAAGTTCTTACTATCACATTAGGTTCTAATATGAAACTTTTGTTAGGTACCACAACCTAGAGTACTGATAGCCTCACAGAATTTTTGCAAACTTTATTGAAAAATTAGCATTAGGCCCTTATGCAAGTTTGGAAGAATTAACCAGTAAATCCATCAGCTTGAGATCTTGTCATGGAGAGGAAATTTTTATTAGTGATAACATTTCCTTAGTAACTGCAAGTTGGTTGGAATTTTTAATTTGTAAATTATTTCTTCTTAGTGGATTTGAAGTGTCTAGGAATTTACTTGTTTTTTAAGATGACCCAATTTGTTGATATGCAATTGCTCACAGCACTCTTGATATCTTTTTCTGTAAACTTGATAGCAGTATTTGATAGTAACAATGTCACTTTCATTTCTGATTTTAGTAATGTTAACATTACTTTTTCCTTCTTCAAAGTATTTATAAATTTTGTTGATTTTTTAAAAAGTCTATTTCTTTTTCTATAATTTTCTTTTTATTTACTGTTGTTTTATCTTTTTTCTAATATGTACTATTTCCTTCCTTATATAATTTTGGGTGTGAGTTCTCCTTTTTATTTGTTCAAGGATTTCAAAGCTATTAATTGAGATCTTTCTTGTTTCCTAATGTAAGAATTTCAAGTTAAACTTAGGACTTAGGACTGACTCACTGTATTCCATAAGTTATACTGTGTTATATTTTCATTTTAAATCATTTGTATTTGTACATGTTCTCTAATTTTCTTTCTAATTTCTTCTTTGATCTACTTGTTACATAAAAGTGTTTTGTGGTGGGTTTTTGGGGGTGGAACATGGGAGTAAACCAAGAGTATTTGCACTTTGCTATATAACTAGCTCTTTTTGAATTTTTCATTTTGATTTAGGAGTTTATTACATTACAAGTTACCTGGGTTGGCCTTGAATTTGTGAATTTTCTGCCTCAGAATCTCAAAGTGCTGGAATTATAGGCATGTACCTCTATGTCCATCTCTAAAGGTTTGTTTTCATTTCCACCAATATTTGCATTTTCAAGGTTGACTTCTGTTGTTCATTTATTACTGCATTTTTTGAGGCCAGAGGATATAATTTTTGTGATGTCTGTCCTTTTATAACTACTGAGTCCAAATTGTGCATTCATGTATGACCTATTTGGAACATGACACTTGTGATATTAGAAAAATAGGTAGGCATATGCTTTGGTATAGCATTGTTTACATATCTGTCAAATTTAGTAAGTATTGTGATTTTAAAATTCTCTACTTAATCTGGGTGTTCTATCAATTCTTGAGAATTGAGATATTGTTTTCTCCAACTATTACTATGTTGCTTTCTATTTCTATCTTTAATCCTATCAATTTCACCTCATCCATAATTTTATAGATTTTTGCTGTATCTTTATTCCACCTTTGCCAACTGTAAATTTTCTATTTACAATCTACTACGTCTGACAGTGGTATAGACACGGCAGTACTTTTTCATTACCCTTTACAATTTTTCAATTGTTTTCTCAATTTAGAATCCATTAACTTCTTTGCCAATTTTTATTGTAGCCTTCCCTTCCTTTGCTTTACGTAGTTTGCTATTCTATTTCTAGTCTTCAAGGTGGAAATTACCTTGCTGATTTTAGAAGGCATTTAATGTCTCAGGTATACAGTTAGTGCAGAACATTTTACTGTATGCATTACTTGCTTGTATTTCAAAGAAGTTATTATATAGTATTTTCATTTTCTTTATAGGTAATATGCTCCCTTATTCAGCTCTGGATTCCTGAACTATTTTCTCTATGTCTCTAATTTTCTAGAGTTTGGTGTGGTCTGCCTAGACATAGTATCTTTAATATGTTTCCTTCTCTGTGTCCTCTCAGGATTTATAGTTTGTTTGTTATTTTGTCATTTTCAGACAGGGTCTTGCTATGCGGTTCAGGCTGGCTTTGGGCTCACTTTGTAACCCGGGCTGGTCTTGAACTTGAAATAATCCTCCTGCCTCAGCCTCCCGAGTGCTGGGATTACAGGTGTGTGCCAACGTGACCGACTAGGATTTATAGTTTGAAGTTTATCACTTATTGTAGGATTTTAAAAGATGTTTATTATCTTTTTATTTTTTCCTCTGTCTTATTTTCTCTTTTTTTATTCCTGGTATTCCAATTAATTCTTAGTCTTCATTTCTGTTGTATCATGACACTTAGACATTCTGCTCTATTTTCTTATCTTTCTAATCCTGTTGTCTTTCAGCTGTGTAATTTGCATTGCCTTTTCTTCAATTTATTATGTTTTTCAGCTGTAGTAAATCTACTAACAAGCTCATGAAAGCTGTTCTTCATTTCTAGTATTATGTTTTCTATTTCTTGAATTTTTATTTTATTCTCTCTTAAATTTTCCAACTCTTTGTCAAAGTACTTAACCAGTTTAGCTGGTCATTCACTTTTCTTTTCTGCTAAACTTTTAAAAATGTATTGCTTTAAATTTCCTCAGAGATCTAACAACTATAACACGCTAGGGACAAGTATATGTGCTCTATAAATAAGTATTTCTATCCCTCTTCCAGGATTAAAATTTTATGCACCTATCTAGTATTCACCTACTCCACCTGCATTTAGTAAAGACCAGTGGTCCTGTCCTAATCTTGAAATTTGCCTTGAAAGTCAAAACATATATTGTACCTCCTTTTCCTCTTAGTTGAGGCACCTAGCTAAAGCTAGACAAGTTTGTTTCTCTTAATTTTGATAGTATTTTACCCTGTAATATGCTTTCCCTTGCATATCATCTTATACTTTGTCAGAATATAAGTGATTCCTGTTCACAGTGATTCCTGTACTTTCTCCAGTCAAGTAAGACTTCTCTCCTAACCTTGCAATAAATTTTTAAAGCTTGTGAAGGATAAAGTCCAAATGCATTTGAAAACCTCCCTATGATTCTTACCCAAGTCCTTTGGAAAACACATTTTAATGCAGTGTGTCCCGGGTCCTGGAAATAAACATATAAAACTTAATAATAAGTCTGTTGTGTTTTAATCTTGCAATTGTCTGATTCCTATTTCCCTACTCCACTTGTTAGAATAAAAATGTTCACCTGTGTCTTTGTACATAAGGAATATGTAACTAGCAGGGTTACTAGGACTGAACCTCTGTAAGAAATATCTCTCCCTCATGCTCTTTGCCTGTGTTCTCCCTGACAAGCCTGAAGTGAGCCGATTTGCTCTAGCTTACCTTTCTACCATGAGGCTTCTGCCTTGAAACCTGATGACCATGGATTAAGAGCTCTAAACTCATGAGCAAAATTAATCCCTCTCCTCTTTTAAATCATAGTTATTAGGTATTTTGTCACACCAATGGGAAAACTTACCAGTATATTGGGAATTTAAATTGATACACATAATCCATAAAAGGGAACGAAATCAAATAAGTGAATCTATCATATTATTCAGCAATTCATCTTCTGAATATATACCCATGATTATTGTAATCATGATCTCAAAGAGATGTCTACACTCCCATGATCATTACAACAATATTCACAATATTTAAGTCATTACTGCAACCTAAATTTCCATTAACAGTTGAACAGATAATAAAATGTATATGTGAATATAATTCTGCAGTATGAAATGAAACAAATCCTGATAATTGAAAAACATTAGTAAATCCTAAGGACCTTATGTTAATTAAATTTGGTTAGTTAGAAATGGACAAATACTACAATAAATAGCACTTATATAAGGAACCTAAAGTACTGATATTCACAGAAACAGAATATAATGATGGTTTCCATGAGGAGAGGAAACCAGAGTTATTAGTTAAACTCATTAATTTTTTAGTCATACAAAGGAGCTATACTTGCTCTTTACTACATAATATACTATCTTTGTTGTTAATATTGTACTATATGAAGTTTGTTAAAAGGCTAGATCTTATGTTAAGTGTTGTTATCAATAATGTTAATGAGATCAGTCATAGACTTCAGGAGAGGATGGATGTGTTTATGGCATACATTGTGATGACCATCACATTGATATACAATCATCTTCAAGCTTGTCGTGTACAAGAAATATATAAAGCTTTTTTAATAAGTCAATTACATTTTAATTAACAATTTTGCAAAATGAAAAAAGGAAAACTGATTCCTAGACAAAATCAGACAAATGATAATGTTAAGTCACTTTAAGATCAAGTAAGTATGTTTTTTAAAGTATTGACAAGATTTAAATTAACAAATAAAAAACACATGCATATAATAGTAAGTTTAGCCAATATTCAAATACAATAAATTAGGAATAATTCATATTAACTATGATATATATATATGAAATTAATGTGAAATAAATTTAAATAGCATTTGATTTACTGACTTTTCATGGTATCTGTTGCTTCAATACAACCTCTACAGAAAAAGTATAATATGTATAATAATAAAAATCAATAATCATTAATCATACATCTTCACAGAATTAGAAAATAGTTTAATGACATCTTCATAAATTTGACAAAATAAGTGCTTCATAAAGTTTTAAATATGTACTTTAGATTACTTATAGATATCTTGACAATGCACAAGCATAAAGAAAAATTGTAACACCAAATAGTTGTGATATTGGTTTTAATCATTAAAACCACACATGCCTGAGTATGAACTCAACACTGAGTACCTAGTGAGTATCTCATTTTAGACTTATTTCTTAATTTATGTAATATAAATAACATTGATGTGCAACTTAATTTTAGCATGATTATTTCTTCTTACCCTTCTAAATACTCTTTATCTCTTTCAGCATTATATGTGCCATATAATAAATGCTAGCATATGCATCACATACTCTTACCATAAACATTATTTATTGTATAATGCATATATAACTTTGTATTAATTTTATTGCATACATAATACAACAGTAGTACTCTCAAAAATTATTGTGTCTTTTTTAGTCTAATTTAAATATGACAGTCTTCAATCTCAAGTTCCCTTAGAGCTAATTCTGAGTTCATGGATATTAGTGATGGATAACTCTTATGTTTTCACAATATTAATCATATGAAAGTTATGGAATGTGTGAATGGATAATAGAAAAAAATAAGCATTCACCCAAAAGTTCAAGTAGGATGCTGACCATTATATCATATTAGCAAATTAATACCAAGGATAGAAAAATGCCTGTAAATGAAGTGACTGCAGCACATTCTTGTGCTCCCTCTGTTCAAATCTCTTAACATCCAAGCTCCTCTGTCCTGGTACCAACAGAGATGATGGGCTGAGTAAAGTAGGCATTTCTGCTTGCTTTAGATAAGCACTTCAATGGTTGTGCGCTTATCATAACTATCTGTTCCTCTTGAGACAGCAAAATTACTTTGGATATCTTTCCAAACCAGCTTTACTTATGACATATAATTTTTTTCCTCTTTCTAAAGTCTTCAAGATAAAAGTACAATGAAAAAGCATCGATCTCAATTCTTCTGATCCAGCCTAAGTCAGAAATTCTACAAATTGAAGCTAATGTGTACTTTAGAAGTCAATGAAGATTATAAATGTCCTAAACTTATCAAAGTAGTCACACTATTCTTACACTGAATTTTCCAAGTAGATTTCCACCTGGTTGTCAAAAATATCCTTTATTTTGAATTTTTAGAAATAATTTTACTACATAAGGTTAGAAAAAAATGATGAAAAAACAACAGAAAGAAAGTAAGTAGAATCGAAGAATATTTCAATGGTATTATTAATGACAGTGGGAGCAATCCCTGGAAAAATTTCTCCAAATATAAATTTTTCTGAATATTTTCTACTATGTCCTCCTCTCTATCTCCTTTTGCTTCCCTCTCCCCCCGTACCTCTCTCTCTATCTCTTTCTGTCTCTTTGTCTCTATCTCTCTCTCTGTCTCTGCCTCTCTCTCTCTAATACTTTTACCTTTTATACATAGCTAGAGAGTCTCTATCTCTCTCTCTGTCTCTGCCTCTCTCTCTCTAATACTTTTACCTTTTATACATAGCTAGAGATGTGAATTTTGTAGTACTGAGATTATTAGAAATTTAAAACTTGAAACAGTGGCACATAATACTGCAATAGTCTCTACCACCCCAGAATATTAAATAACACCAGAAATAACACCCTTTTAGTTTGTGTCTGTTACATAGACAATCCAATCATAAGATGATATGATGAACAAAAAAGAAATGTGACTTATGCATTCAATATTTTTCTAAAAACAAATAGTGATAAAATTATAAGCACTTTTCTCTTTAGAAAAGACATTGCATGTGATTTTCACATGTGTCCTTTGACTACAAAGAACCTACTCTTGACTACCAAGAAAGGAGAATAATAACCAGTTTGATAGCAAGCATCCAGAAAAGTATTGCAAGTGTGACAAAACTGGAAAACCCAATCATAAGGCAGAGATTTGCATAACCAAACCAAGGTAAGATTTATGGAAAGCAAGTCCAAGAAATGAATCTGCTTTACTGCAGGCATGAAATATACAGAAAAATATTATCAATAAGAACACTGAAAATTTTAATTCAAACAAGAATGGAAAAGGCCATGCACATCAGGAAGGAACATGTACATGTACATTTTGATCTGCATTTAATGGAGAGCTGTGAGGACTTCTGGGAAAAAATAAATAATGTGGACTGAATCTTTCTAAATATCTTTCATTTCTTAAAGAAATTGAAGGTAGGGCTGGGAGTTTGGCTCAATGGCTTAAGTGCCTGTCTGGCAGGTGCGAGGTTGTGAGTTCAATCCCCGGTGCCCCATCCCCCAAAACATTAAAGGTAGTAGTACCAAAACAAGAATTATTGGACACCCAGGAACCTTCACAGTTGAATAAATTTGCTAGTAAATTTCTTTATACCTTATCTCCATTCTTGGCACCTTCTTTGGATTCAAGCATATGAAGGTTGATAAGTTTATTTGTTAAGACCTCTGGTTTGTCAGATGAGAAAAACTTTAATAAGATTTTTCTGAAGAACAGCCACTTACACCTGCTGAAGAGAACAGTTTAGTTCTGATATGTTTACCTTTCACATTTTCTACAAGTTGCTGTGTTATTTGGCACCTTTAATAAAGTTTTCTTTCTTTGTTTCATGTTAACAATGAATTTATTTATGATCCATTAATTTGATATATATATCTCTGTGTACTTAATACCTAGTTATGATGTCTTAGTGATGATTAGCACTCTGTAATTTCTTATTTGCAATCAAAATATGGTAAACAACAGACCACCATTTTAATTGCTAATTACAAACATGTAAAGTAATTTTTCACATGAAATTCCTGTCCACTTAGTATGAGGCAAAGTGGAAAATAATGGGTCTTTAAATAAACCATACTGTCTTTTAGAGAGATGGCTACTATTCTGTATATTTATATGATTAGAAACTGTTCTTAAATATGCTTATACTAACTGTCAAATGTTATTATTATATTTAATGACCTACATCTCCATTAAAGGAAATCTGTGATTCAAGGGTTATTGTATAGAACAAACTGGGACTTTGCCTATCTTATATCATTTCTATGTCCTAATTGTCCTGGAAACCACTAACATGCATAATTTCTTCTTTAATATTTTAATTGTTATATATATTTAATTATTATATATATTAATCAGTGTATTCTAAAGTGTTCTTACTAAAACAATAAGTCTAATATGTCTCATAACCATTCTAGTACCTCTTTGAGTTATCATGATTATTATTTTGCTTTTCATTACTTTTATGTGACTATTGTTTCCTTTTAACAGACACATGATTTTAGAGATCATAAAGGTGTCAAATACTATCACACATGTGGATAAGACATTTTCTTACTCAGTGCTACAGGGATTCTTCCAGGAAGACATTAATTTGTATTTGATTTAATATATACTATTTACAGAAGCGGGTAATCTTAAATTTCACATTTGTAATGAAGTCACGTCATTTGCAGCATTATTTGAAATTTCCATGGGCAGCAATAGAATTTTATAACCTACAGCTATCAACATCAACAGGATCTTGAAAAGATGTAACTGTCTTTTCTTTCTCCTGCTATTTCTCATCCTTAGAATACCAATTTATAAAGCAGAGGCTTCAACTGTGACAATATTGTCTATTCTTGGCCAGACTGCATCTGTAAATCTGGATCATTCAACACTGCTTGTCACCTTAAGAGTGACCCCATTCCTTATACTAAAAAGTGACCTTTAGCTTTCCAAGGTGACTTTTCTTGAACAACAAAAAGAAAAATGTGTTCTCTTATTTCTCAGTATTGTTCACAGCCATGAAACCTCCAGAGAATATACACGAAACAGATTTAGAGTCAAAAGTAATCTAAGGATGACACATTTACCTGACAGACTTTTAACTTGCCGGGTGGATGTTTTTCTGATTTAAAAAAAAGCCTCTATTTATTTATATATTTATGGTTGCTGTTATTGTTTCTCTACTCAGGCCTTTTTTGTCAATACTGGTGTAATCTTTATGATTTTATTAATAATGCCTACACAGGTGGCAACTCCACACTGATCCTAAAGCAAATTCAGACAAAAAGTAAGTGAACCTATTTCTTACCATTTTGATGGCTTCAGGCAGGATGTTACTTAGATTTTATTTTCAGCCCGATCTACAATTTTCTTATTTTAATCTAATCTATATTTTCTTTACCTTTTCATGTTTTTTATGTTAGAAAATTTTCTGTTGAAATACTTCTCAATTAATTGATTTATTTTCCAATGTAATCACTTTGTTCTTTAAATTTTATAGAATTCAAGGTGTCATATACAGTATTTTCAAATCTAGAATATGAATTCATTAAAGTCACAACAGATGTTGAATTCACTTAACTTCATAATTAAAACACTCATCTTTTCTGTTTTCTTTAATATTTTAATTATGATTGTATGTGAGTAAAACAGTTCTGATTTCTCCTGTAATTTATGGTACTAAGACATCAACTGTTAATGCTTCTCATAAGTAATCTAGTAAAGAATACATTTTGGCGTAAGGACTGCTTACATACAGCTTGAAAGAACATAAATTTTTACTTTAAGATTGCATGCAACATTCCCAGTGAAGAGTGCAATTCTTCTTGTCTTTTTATATTTATTTATTTATTGATCGATTGGTAAACTCCAGGACATCTATCTGCCTTTGATTCTTTCACATAACATTTATTTTAAGTTATACTTTCTTGCTACTTGATATGTCTAGCACAAAGGAGGGAAACAAATTGCAGGTGATGTTCTCCATGTTGAGAAACTATTTTTCTTTTGATTGTCTGCATGCAGGCAAACAGGGTGAATATGAGCATCTCAAAAACTGATCAGATAGAATCAGGATTGATTACAGTTATAGTAAGAGTTAATTGACCTCTCTTTCAGTCTTACTTCTCTTGTTCAGGCAGCTAGAATTTTGACTGAAAAACTGGCTTATTGCTGTTTTTTTATTTTGAAACTGAAACAAACCCGTGTCTTTTATTTCCTACAGCACATCTGCACCATACCACTTTATGTGGTTTCAAGTCTTAGAAATATTGGAGAGTGGCTGTGTGTTGGAGGCAGAGCTCTTCTCCTGTTGACCATTATCCAACGAGCACTGTGAACCTGAGTGATATAACACTGTGAGAAAGCTCTCAGGTTAGACCTTGGCCTCCTTAGGAAAACCCAGTTCTCAACAAAAGTATCTTGGTGAAACCAAGTTGTTTTTATGTCTATAAATCTTCACTTTTTTCATGCCATCCCTGCATGTCCTCAAAAACGATTACTGGTTTTTCATTCCTTCAGTGGGTACTCTCTCCCTAAGATAAACCTAATCTTTAATCTGCATCCAGAATCAAGAAACACTGTTGGGTGAAAGTGGCTCAAACTTAAAATTCAAATACTGAAAACTTCAAAAGAAATAGCAAAAAATCAAGAAGACATCTTGAAATTGTGGTGGCGTGCAAACAAAGTGCAGTAGTATCTTAAACCAGGGCTCAGCACTTGCAAACTGAGGCAGGAGGACTAAAAGTCCGAAGCCAGCCTGGGAAATTCAGTAAAAATACATTTTAAAAGAATATAATTGTTCTAAGACCTAGAACTTCCCCTACTCAGTGATGTAGCCAAAGATAAATTACACCGTTTCATTCCACTTACTATTCAGTTGTTAAGCTCTGTCGAACTAAACTGTAAACAGTCTCCAATAAATTTGATTTCATCTTGGTGAAATACATATTTGAAGCTAGAACCTAGAAGTTTAAAATTAAGATAGTGAGAAAATGGGAACTGAGAGATTTGGATAATGAAGTATTCTGATTCAAATATTAACCTTTGTCCAACATATATAAGGAAAGCAAGTGAAATTCACATGTTACTATTATTATTCTGCATTTCTCATCATCTGCTTAACTTTCAGTTAAGATTTACATTAAGATGGGTAAAGCAATTTATCATCTATTCAGTGGTGCTATCACCAAACTGGATCAAAGAATTTTTGTCTAAAGAAGTGATGAGGATCTCATCTCAACCAAGGCAGGTATGGACACATCAATGCAGAAAAGAATTTCAGGAGATATTAGTCAGTGAGAGACAGGCTGGTTTATTAGGGACAGTCAAAGACAGTACACAAACCAAAATAGAGTACCGCCACTCAAAGGTGAGACACATTATGGTTTGAGGTTGGAAATATATGAAATGTGATCAAATGATACAGTGAACGGTTAAAGGAAAAAAAACAATTTCAAGAGTAAAAGACACATCATCATTAATCACCTTTAAAGTACCCTCCTCCAGATTCAAACTCACTTATTCCAGACTTTTGTCATTTTGTGAAGCAGTTCTCCCAGTCCTCTTTCCTAAGTATCTTTTGCTGTGTTGTCATTTCTCCCTGGATGTCCTGAATCCTTTGAAAATTTTTATCTTTTGTGGTCATTTTGGCTTATGTGACCCAGAACTCATGCGGTGCCATATATGGTGAATAAAGTAGATAACGACACACTGTATTATTTTATTCGACAGAAATTGCTGTAAACGTGATCAAGGAATTACAATCTACAAATATGGTGAAGACTTGAATTAAAATTTATTATAGTAAAAACATTTTGCTGTTAATCTTCTGCAAAATATTCCCCATCACTTCAAACAAAATTATCCTATCTTTCCTGGCAATGTGTCATTTTTTGTAATTTTTAAAATGTAACTTTTTGCTGAATTCTTGAATAACTATGTGTGCTTGTATAAGTGTGATCTTAGGGTACTTTCAAGATAGGTAAATGAGGACCTTTTCTTAGAAACATCTCAGAATCATCTATCTTTTGTTTGATGCTGGCTGTTACCTTTTAGTCGGTGTGACAAAAAAAATGATTTCATTGACTAGATTAAAATACGAATTATTTGAATTGTAAAGATATGCATCCCATTTAGTAGTTTTGTCTCTGCACTATTTCTTTTTTAAGTGGAAGTCTATGATGTAAATTT
The DNA here is from genome assembly GCA_004363535.1 of Dasyprocta punctata. Taxonomy (NCBI): domain Eukaryota; kingdom Metazoa; phylum Chordata; class Mammalia; order Rodentia; family Dasyproctidae; genus Dasyprocta; species Dasyprocta punctata. The sequence continues at coordinate 12,393 of RJWM01016439.1, forward strand.
TGGACTTTATAGACTTATCCTGCCTTCAAGAATTTTTGTAATGTTGTAGTGATGTTCCTAGAAGAACAAACCTAGAGGGTCAGAGGTGAGTGGATCCTAGAGCAATCCTGATTATGAGTTAAAGATCCACTTTTCTAAAAAGTTAATTTATCTGTGTCTTTTCATTCTTTTCTTTTCTTTTCTTTCCTTTCTTCTTTTTCATTCGTTCTTTCTTTCTTTCTTTCTTTCTTTTTTTTTTTTTGTATCAGAAATCAAACTCAGGACCTTGCACTTGCCAGGCAGGTGCAGTGCCACTGAGCTATATCCCTGGCCTTATCTGTCCTCCTTTTCTATCCTTCTTTTATTTTTCCTGCTACCACATTTAGTTTTAGTAGTCCTATGTAGAATTCTACATTACTTCAAGATAGCAAACATTAAGTATATGAAAGTGGAAGTGATGTAAAACTTACCAAGTAAAATTTTCTCTCTAGTTTCTCAAACCCATTTGTCATAAGAGGATAAATTTCCTCTCTTTCCTGATTTTTAGCACATGACTATAAACTCACTGATAATAGTTTAAATATAATTAAGTGTAAAGGGTTTTAAAGTTGCTTTCCATAGCTGAAAATGTCTTTTTTCAGTAAATTTTTAGGTAAAAATGTGTGATTCTACAGATTTGAAAATACATGAAAATGTTATCTACCCATAAGGATAACATCCCCTGAAAAAGACACACTTATTCTTCACCTGTTTTGAGTTGAGTATGTAAACTGGGAGGAACAAAGCTAAAAAGCATATTAATACAGGACATATATTTAACACTTAAAACTCATTTATCATTTCTATTAACTGACTACACCTATGATTTTCCAATTTATTTATGTGTCCCACCCTGTTCTTTCATTTCTTAGGAAATGTGCCATTAAAGAATTCCACAAAACATGGAAACATTTCTACTGCAATCAATGAAGCACACGGCCCTATAAACAAAATTGAAATTCACGAAAGTATGAAATTGAATGCAACTTAATTTACATAAAATAAAACACTTCATACTATATTTAACTATATTTAAAATCAATCTTGGAACGTCTTAAATTTGACCTCCTCCAAATACTATTGGTAAAAATTTGAATTCAAACCTAGTAAGACAATGGCAGTGATAGTTCTAAATTTGATGTGCTGTTTTCCACACATTTATTAAAATCAGATACTATAAAAATTGCAATTAACCTGTGAGATCATCCATCTTCATGTCGAGGAATAGATTAGCCAGTAGAGAAAAAAGATTAACCAAAGTATATATGATTCAAAGTCTATAATAAATACTACGTAAGGGTATAAAACAACTCAAAGAGCAAAGGTAATCGGGAAGGGAAAAGGCGGAAAGAGAAAAGAGAAGAGGAAAAGATACAAACCTGTATACATGTATATGTAAGATAACTAAAAAGAACACTGCTGAATGTATTCGTTATTGAGAAAGAACAATTGAGAAAGAACAATTAATACTCATGTGATTAGATCAATCTTGCATGTCTATATCTGTTAATGTAAGTAACCATTTTAAAGATAACGATGCGTAATATTGCAACCATTGTCAAGTTTCTATCTTCCGGTTTTGTAAACCTGCAATGTTACTGTTGTGTATTTATTCTAGTAGTTTGTTTGTCTCTTTTGCTTGCTGTCTTTGTTACATATGTCTTTTTTTTTGTTGTTATTGTTTTGCTTTGTTTTTCTTCGCTTAAATAAAAACAAAAAAGATAAACCAAGGTGGATGCAATGCTTACCTTTTGAATATTATTCTGAGGGGTAATGAAATTTCATTATATTGCACAGAACAATAGTCTGTACAACATTTTTACATTTTGAGTTCTCCCAATTACATGTTTGTTTTAAAAAAAATCATCCTACTCCTTTTATCTGTCTTAACTTTTATAATATCTGAAAGAGCTTATAGTATTCTGAATTATTAAAATCCTTTAAAAAAACTCTTAGTATGATTTGCTATTCAAATAAAATTTAGCCCGGGCATGGTAGCGCACGCCTTTAATCTCAGCACTTGGGGGTCTGAGGTAGGCGGAGCGTTGTGAATTCGAGGCCAGCTTGGGCTACAACGTGAGCACAAGGCCGGGCTTAGCTACATAGTGCAACCCTGCCTCAAAAGACTGGGGCTGGGAGTTTGGCTCAGTGGCTTAAGCGCCTGTCTGGCAGGCACGATATTGTGAGTTTGAGCCCTGGTGCTGCAAAATAAATAAGACAAAATAAAATTTAAAAGAAATTCGCTTCAAATACATGTCATGAAATCTGATATAATCATCTGAGGTCGGAATAAAATATTTTGGAACTTTACCTAGCTGCCAACATTTTGTATCATTGCTCCAAAAAACTGGCTGAAATCTGATTTAAATGAATTGATTAATCTTAAGCAGAATAATAGTTCCATCATCTTCTATTGATTGAAAGTAAATATCAAGATGATAAATACTAGTCGAGTCTATTTTATTCTATTTGAATGTTAAGAATTTCATAAGCCAAAAATTCACATACAGTATCGTTCTTACTCAAAGGATACCTGATATTGTGATTTTTATGATTCTCCTGTTTCCAGAATAACTCTACAGTCACATCCAATGCCTATGAATGCTTCAATTTTATGGCTTTAAAAAAGGAAGACTGCCAAAATCTACTGATATTTTAAATAACTTTCTACTTTTTAAATGTTTCTTTAAAAGCTAAACTTTCAATATTAGTGGGTAGTCACACTTATAAATCTGAATGACACAAAATAATAAGTCAAATGATGAAATAGTGTGCATAATTATAATTGATTTGAAATTACATTAGATACCAATCATTGATTTTTAAAATTTGCATTTATAAAGACAAAATGGCTGTGAGATGATTAGTCATTTGTGAAGCACTACTGCCTGGAAAGATTTTCATGAGGTTTGAAATTTACTGTAAGTCAAACTTAGTCATCCTTAGATAGTTTTAGAATGAACAACAGTAAATCTCAATGTATATGTACTATCTCAATGTGGTTGTTTATTAATTCAAGGTGATATGTGAAGTTCTTTAAGCTATTTGTTCATATATGTTCTATTCCACTCAAAGTATGAATTGCTGATTTTGAATCAAATTGAAATAAAAATATTTGACATTATTATTTCAAGGTGCATCCATTTGCCCACAAATGCCTCAAAATTATTTTAATTCAAACAAATCAGACACACAAGCTTAGGTTATTGCATAGTTTCCTTTATATGAAAATAAATAATACATAGACAAAGTATGAAATAAAAGATAAGAAAAAATGTTCCTGGGTTCTAAGTATGTTTCTGTGGCCAGTTTCTTTCCTCCCCTCCTTTTTCTGGATTTTATTAGTACATATTTGGAGTAAATACTGTTTACATTCACTGTAGGGAATTGGTGCATGTACATAAAACATTTCATTTTCTTTTATCCCTTCCTTCCACTCCCTTTTTATTTTTGCAGCATCATTTACTTATAAGACCTTATAAAGTTAATCATCATATATACCAAATGAAAATCAGACTGATAGACCAAGGAACATAATACATGTAAGATAAGTGCACTAAGTCAAGGTACATTTTCAGATCCATTGTCTATGTAGCACAAGAATACCTTTTATTTACTTTTTAATCTTGTTGAACATTGATAGTTTGTAAGAGCTTACTTTTTCAAGTTTTCCTTTTCTTTGGCTATGTTAAAGTCTTTACTGTTGCTATGAGCATGGCAAAATTTTAATAAAAAAATTATAGAATAGAAAAATTTAAAATGATAAAGAGTAACTCAGCAATCTCCTGGATTTAGGTTGGAGGAATTGGGAGATGATAGCTAGTATGTAGGTGTTTTGCTTGGGGATATCAAAAATGATCTAAATTTGATTGTGTATGGTTGTATAACTCTTGTCAAAAGTTAAAATCCACTGAATCATACATTTTAAATTGTAAGTGGTAGAATATATAAATTTTAATTTAATACAGCTGCTATTTTAAAAAAAGAAACAAAAATACTTGTTTCCTTCTTGCATTTTTTTCTATCGGACTATAATCTAAGGAATTCAACCATAAAATAATGACAAGGCTAGAATAAGTAATATTTCATTGTCAGCATAGTCATTAGGATGAAAAGACAGGGATACACTGAACTGAACTGAGGTCTAAAAAATATTAAAATAAAGCATAAACTGGTAGTTACTTTACAAAAGAAAAAGCAATATTGGCGTAGGTTGTGGTGGTGCACACTGTAATCCCAGCACTTGGTAGACTAAGGATTGAGAGTTGGAATGAGTTTGAGGCCTGACTGGTCTACATCATGAATTCAAGGCCAGTCTAAGTTATAGAGTGAGACTCCTCAAACAAAACAAAACAAAACAAAAATTAAAATCAATAAATGTAATGTCAGAAATATTGCATAATTATGTTTCACTGTACTTACATACTGCATCATCCTGGATATCATACTATCTATGAAGAATGTCTTATTTTGTTTATTATCACGATTAATATGAGGGGTAATTTTCAGATATGAAGGAAGTAGTATCAGACTGTGTTAAAAAAAATCTCAGACTCGTTACAAAAAATGCTTCTTTACAAAAAAATCAAAGCAGAAGTATGATATAAAACTCATACACAGAAAATATAATGACATTAACACTCATTAAGAGCTAGATACCCCTCCACCAGGCATCTGTCATCTGTTGTGTTAAAAATAAAGAAAAATACGTAAAACAAGCAGAGATCTTTTCCATGTTTTGGTCCTGCATAGATAAATAAACTATTTTTATTATAATGTAGTCAAATACAGGAAGTGTATGAAAGCAGGTGGGGAAGGGAAAAAACACAGTTTACATTCTGCACTTAATCAGATTTTAGCAGTTGTTGATGATTTTAAGAATTAATGTATTAAAATACAAACTGAAAAATGTTTGTCAAATTGAAGTAAATTTTCAAATCAGAAATTAGAATACAAAGTTTGGCAAAAGTGCTAAATTCAGGCTTCAGTAAAAGTATTCATAATACAATATTTGTAGAATTTAAGGTTCATTACAGGATCATATTTAAATATAAAATGCTTGTCTGATTGAGTAAACAAGGGATTTATGAAGAAGACTTACAGAATCAAATTTGGAAGTATCTCAGTGGACTTTTGTCAGTTTAGAATTAGAGGAATTCAAAATGGCTGTCTGCACACAAGAAAGAAGGAAGACCTGGTAAAGGACTAATATTGAAAGCCTTAGAAGCTGACTGCAAATTCACCAGTGGTAGTCGGTGTCAGAAAGCTGTGAAGTTTGTTTCAAAGCTGGAGTCTGGACTAGGACCCAGAAGGAACTGGAGAGTAACATCGAGAGGCAGTGGTGAAGACCCGAGCTTCTTTTAAGAAAATAGAAGACTTCCTGCTTCCTTCTCTTTCTATTCTAAGCCTATTGGTTGGTGCCACCCATGTGGCCCTCAGTTTGTAACCTAGATGTTAATCATTCACAGACACACACAGAGCCTTAGTAACTTGTAAGTGGTTCTCACTCAAGTCAAGTTGTTACATCATAATTAACAGTCACAATATTGTTATACATTTAGTACATTTCCTTTACTAGAAAATTTTAAATATATAAATCTATCACTTAGAGTTGTCAGCAAGATGACTGTTTTTTTTCAAACATGTTTAAGATATTAATGGTATATTTCTCTAGCTCAATCCTAGAGCCCTCTCTAAAACTAGAACAGTACATATCATTCATTTGAATTTTCTATGCTACCCTGCAAGTAGTGTAGTCACTACGCAAAAAATATTTGAAATTGTGAATAGTCGTAAATTTGGTGTTCTTCCAGAAATCTTTGCCATGGTTTAAATCTCAGGCACCCAGAGGCAGGGCTTCTGGAAAGTGGGTGGGTCATGGAGTGCTATAGAGGAATGTGGTGTTAGACTGTGAGGCCAGATCAGAAGAGACAAATCAGGGCATAGGTGACTGCTAAGGGTTCATCTCCCACCCCATCTCCGGTCTCCCTCAGCCTCCTGGCTGCCAGTACATAAACAGCTTTTCTTCCTCTTTGCCCACCTGTCACCCTGTTTCTGCCTTTCAGCCATGGGCTATAATTACGAGCCAAAATAAACCACACCTCCCTTAAATTGTGGGGATCAAGTAACATAGCTCAGAAACAAAAACAAAGACCAAGACATCTTTTTCAAGGAATGATCTAAAATACACAACTTATCCATATTTCTTTTGTTCCACTTCAAGATGATAGTCTCTTAAAGATTTCTGTCCTGCAGTTGATGGTGATCATCTGAATTATAGGAGACTTTCCTCAAAGTTTTCTGGCAAGATAGCAGATATTCAGTGACAGAGGTTTTGTTTTGTTTTTTTGTTTTCTCTCCATTAGCCTATGTTACTGATGACTGCCCTTTAATTTATAAACAAAGATCACTAATTTCTAATTCTCAGGACCTAAAAGAGAGTTTTGAATGAAAATAGCATATATTTATTTTTTCTTAATGTCTTCTCATCTATACTTCTGATGGTATTATATTGTAGAATTCCTATTGTCTTTTACTATTTCATTTAACTGTTCTGTTTTATTCCCTCTAAAATTAAATTAAAAATGTTGCATTCCAAAAAAAGAAAGGAAAACCCAAACCAAATTTGGAATCAAACACTTTACTGTTAACTATAACACTAGTTTGAGAATTTTAGAGAAAATCTTTTGATATATGTACCAGATAACATTTTGCACAGTAATAACATAAAAAAACAAGCATAAGTAAACTTATGCTATCTTCATTAGGTATTCTTTTAAGCTTTCTTGAAAAGTTAATCAATATTAAAGTTTATCAATATTAGCTCATATTTTAGAATGGTGAAATAATTAGATACCATCTAATTAAATGCCAACTCCATTATTTACTGTCTATGTAATTTAATTTTGGTACACTAGGGTTTCTGAATCTTGCTTCTCATTTGGAAAATGAAAAATTTGTAAATATATGATTGTTATGTATATATATGAAGGAGGAATGCTAAAAGCTAAATTAATTTCCTGCTGCCTTTATTCAAGATTCAATTTAAACTTCATTCTCCTTTGAAGCTTGCAATGGTTTCTTTTATTTAAAATCACATATTATGCTAGGCACTCATGTTTGGCATATAAATAACTACATATAAGCAGTATCTCTTCATTTTGAACTTATTTAGGTGCTTGATTCATATATTTCTTTTATTTATTTTCAGTTTCTATGTTTCATTGTAATAGTTTATCTAACTGCATATTTTTACCTCACATTTTAAATTCTTTGATATTAGTAACTTTCTGTGATTCATTTTTACATACTACAAAATGTTTATATTATGATCTTGCCAATGGTAGAAATTCTAGTATTACTTGAAAAACAGATGAACAAATTCACACTATGTTAAAAGTCAGCTTTAAGTTTCCATCATTTTAGGCTCTCTTTTCCTTACTGTTTCTATTTTAATTGACTCTATATAAAACTTATTTTTACAATATTGTAAAACATTGCAAATGAATCGATAAGTATATTTAACTAACGAAGTTCTATGAGGTTTCTATTTTAGAAGGAATTTTTAAAAGCTAATTTCCACAATAGTTTCATGATCTCTGTGCAGAATACATCCTAAGAACTAAGAAATGAAATGTATCATTTAAAAGTTCACTATCATATCTCACATTCTGTGAGGTCTGATAGGGTAAAATAAGAAGTTTTTATTTTACTATAATAACAAATACAAAATGTTGATTTTCCTAAGAGAATTATTATACTGTAAAACATATCATTGCACAACTTTTTCATGTGCTATTAAATTGAATTAAGTTTTGTCTAACAATGTCTCCATAAATAGTAAATGATAGCCTAATTTAATGTCTAAAGAAATTGCTACCTAACTTAAGAGTACATAGTTGTAAAAACTATCCAAGTCTCAGACCACTGTAGAAGTAGAACCTTCCATTTATCCTGCGGTCTGCAAAAATAACTCCACACAAGGAAATCACAAACCAGTAGCCTATCAGGCTATTACCATCTATCATTTCCATTTCTCTGGATGTGACATTTACCTACACTTAGGAGATAGAGCTCTATGAACTGCTTTCCATTCAGAGTGTTGCCCAGCTCATTAGTCTTTCTGTGTTGTTTTCTTTCCTGTTCAGTTACACTCTGTTGAATTTAATGTGGCCTAGTTTTTCTTTCAACACTTCTCTAACTCACATTTCTCATATGTGAAAGTAGGATAGTATCCTTATTTCCAGTTGTTTAGAAGGTTGAAATATGAACTATGCTTAATAGGATGTGTAACATAGAGAAAGTGCCCAAAGGCAGTTAACTGCTATTAAAGGGACAGAAAGAAAATCATTGATTTCAATCTTTTATCTCAAAATACAACATTTAAATTCAATCTTCTTATATGGTATCTGTGCTGTACCATGACTGAAGGTATTATGGCATGTTATTAAAAGAGTAGGCAAATTACCACCCTTTTCCTTTGAGAAAAGTTTATTATGGGCTGACGATGCAGCTGCATAGTACAGAACTTGGCCAGCTTGTATGCGACCCTAGGTTCAAACTGAAGTAACACACAGACACACAGACACACAGACACACACACACACACACACACACACACACACACACCACATGTAAAGATTTGGAAGAAAAGCTGATACAATTGAGAAATGTATAGATAATTGTGGAAATCAATTAAAGGAAGAGGTAAACGCTCTATACTGTGTCATGGAAAGGTGATTTGTTGAGTTGTAAAGTATAAGAAGAATTTAGTGATATAAGATTGGATGCTAAAGAGTACTTTCCAAGAAGGCTGCAGGAAAAGAAAAAAAATCTAAAATATCCTGTAAACACATGGTATGTTTGAGGCATAACCAGTAGTGTATTCCTTTCTATAAAATTAAATTATCTGCTGTAAAAGAGATAGTTTGTGAGGATGAGAGACACTCTGAATTACCAATAAGAACAGTGTAATAAGGAGTGTAATATAAAGTTAAATTGATTTCATAATGCAAGTATTGTTATGGGTGTTGTGTTTAAAATTAATAAAATGGGTCATAACTTTTGTCCTACATAATAAAAATGGGCAGAATAAATGAGTGAAAACAGCATTGAATATAAATCCCTTGCAATGAACTGGGGATTTTAATAACAAAGAAATCAGAGAGTTAGTAAGAATGTATGATGAGTGTCATGATTCTGATCTGGAAATGAGAAGAGTTGCTGAAGTTGTGGAATTCAAGGAATCCACTCTTGGGAGATACTTTGGGTTTAATTAAAATAAAATTCATGTGTGAACCATGCTGTCAATTCATGAATGCTAAACAATTCAATTTTAAAATGGAGGAAGATTATATTCAAACCACAATATCAAAATAATTCTAAAGAGAATATATTATGGGAAGACAAGGCATTGAACTAAAGTCAATGGTACACCAAATTCGTCATTGATCTTTCTTTTCTCCTTTTACTTTGGATTGCTCGAAGTTTATATCTACATAACCACGGACAAAACAAACTAGAAAATTAAGGATGAATATCTAGGAAGTTTATTTGTAGCAAAGTTTTGAAACATTTAGCTAAGCACTTGTCTTTGGGGTTATAGTCTTATACCTATCTGAAGAAACATTCTACATTATTTATTTTACAAGCTCTCAGAAGGCTTAATGTTATCTTCGTGTTAATTAATTCCCCTTATTTTAATATTTAAGACTATTTTTATTTTCAACTAATATTTTTTAAAGTTTTCACCTTGCTAACAATGATAGCTAGTTAAGTCTAGCTGTAAGAGTTAATGCAAAATGCCTTCCAAAGTGAATATTTCAATTGTTCAGTGTTTATAAAAGAAAAATAATGTTGCTGACAGTCTACAATCCAGAAAACTCTATCATCTGACGTTTTATTTGTTTTTAGGGGTTGGAGAGAAATGACAGTTTTCATATTATGGCTGTTGATCTGATTCTATTATACACTGTCACATTTACTTCTCCACCACTTCTCAAACGTTCAGGGATGCATGCGTTTTTCATCAATAAAACACAGGAAGATATTCTAGCTCTGAATATAGTTTATTTGAAATTAATCCAAGAAGGAAATTCACAGCTGTTCTCAGTATCAACATTAGCAGAGTTCAAGAGGTCTTAGAAGGAGCAGGCGTGGAAGCCAATCAAAGACACAGATGCTACCACTGGAAACACATTGGATCAATCTCCATCTGGGATCTGGGTGTGCCAAATTTTTCTCATAAGCGGTCACAGCAGTTAGGTTCTTTGCTCCAGATGAGAGAAAAAGGGACCAAAGGGAACTATTCTCTACCCTGCAATCAACAAGAAAAATGCTATGCCAAGTGAAATTGTAATTATATATACACTGATGTGTTAATGAGGTTTGAAAATGTTTGGTTTGATAAGAGATAAGTGTCTGGATCTGACTAAACAACTATATATCTGGAAATGCAATGCACACTATTAAATATAACTCTGTGTGCCAGTATGTGTTCGCCTGCATGTGCACATTTGGGGTGAAATTGTCAAAACAGCACATGGATATTAGTGTGCTTGCATAGATGTTTAGCTTATTACAATGTTTCTGTCTGAATTAAGGAATAACTTCACAATATTACCATTTTATTGAAATAAAGTAAAACACAATACCTTCCAACAATTTTTAAACAGAAAAATCAAGTCCAAGAGCTTGGAAATATTTTTCTTTCTGTTCAGATCAAATCTTAGTGGTAAAGATGCAAGGTTTCTTGCTCAGAGACTACACACTTCTCATAGAAAGAGACCCATGGCATTTTTCTGTAAATTAAATTGTCTAGAATTAAAAATAGACGGATATATATTTTAGAAAATACAAAAGCCTCTGGGATCTTTAAAAAAAGTCATTAGAATATGTTTGCATTACAACAAATATATTAGTTGAGAGACATTGGTGTATAATTGATCAATTTTTTTTTTTACTTTTTCTTCCCTTTTTTCCTTCCTTCCATTTCTCACCAACCTCAAGTCCCATTCACATCTCTACAAACTCTATTACCTTGTTTCCTACCATCTTTATCTTGCTCTTCAAATTATTTATACTTTTGGTTATAAGAGAAACCATGTGGTGTGTAACCTCCTCTATCTGATTTATTTCATTTAGCATTCTGGACTTAAAGTGCATCCATTTTGCTAGAAATAACTCAAAATTATCCTTCCTTATGGCTGAGTAGTACTTCATCATGTATATGCACATTACAACTTGCATCACTCCAGATTATCTGCTGATTTGTACTTGATCCTAAATATCCACTTGAGAAATAAGATTTATTGTTTATTTCAATTACATGCTTCATCCAACTACAGCATTTATGGAGGTATTAGATTTCCTTGTCAGGTGTTCCAGTTCCCCAGAATGTCAGTGTTCCAAACCATAGCATTTCATCACAAGATTTTTCTCAACACAAGGCCCATGGTCAAAGTTTCAAACCCATCAAACAACCATAGGTATTGATTATCAATGCAGACACTGATTTTGACATAAGTAATTCATTAATAGTTCATTAAGTGGCAAGACGTACTAGTACTTAAATAGGGAAAAGATGGTAGTATTAGCATATGTCATAAACTTTATTCATACAAAACTGAGGATATACATGATTCTTATTTTGTATTGACAATATAAAGACATACAGCAAATCTAATGAACTTAAGCCCTGTACTTGAGGTTGAGGTTCCTCAACTCTGTGTCTTTCAGCTGTAGCCACAGCCTCTCTTATTGGAGATTCAGTCTCAGAACTAGTAGGCTCAATTAAGCACTGCAGAAATGCTCGTGAAAAATTTAGAAACTCAGTGAACTTCCTCAAGTCATGTAAATGCAGTGCTATTTAACAAGGTCTCCCTGTGATTCATTACATATTACAATTCGGTAAACATTGTATTAATATATAGAGTCATATTGCTCCTTACCCTCTATAGTATAATTTTAAAATTGGGCTGAAGTCTAGCTCTTGATCCATTTGTTATATATATATATATATATATATATATATATATATATATATATATATCCTGACACAGGGAATTAAAGGACATTTCCATTAAAAAATCCTGTGATGATAGGAAATGTTTGGAAATTTGAGAAATGACGCTTTCTAGATCAATAAATCTCAAAGTGTTTCACATTAAAATCATCCAGGAAAGTTTAGAAGCTATTACTGTAGGAGTCCAACCCAATAACAATTATGTTAGGATTGCCAGAGTTGAATCAGGGTTTTTGACAATTTATGTAAGCTTCCAAGGACATTTTAGTTTTCAGCCAAAGTGAAATCCACATCACAGAACATTTAACTGAAATCATAATTGAATTAAATTGGCCTGGCACAATGATTTTCAAATAGTTATAGGATTCAAATAAATTCAAAGATGTAGGTACCACCCATATTTTTAATAGGCACCAAAAATGGAATCCTTCTGATCGTGACTAGTCGTCTTTGCTTATATAAAGTGAAGTGAATATTTCTATACGGAAAAACTATTCTTCGGTGTGTGGATATAATTAACGCAAGAATTACATTAAAAATGGTTTAAGTGATCTAAAAAAGATTTAGATGAATTATACTGATGCAAAAGATTAAAGTTCTGTATTTCTTTTATTTATTTTTCTTTCTTAGTTGTGCTATGGAGTACATACAGTCCAATGAATGATGGAGAGAGGACGACTTTGCTTTGATATTAATTTTAGGGAGAGAATTGGAATGAATATTGATGTGAGCTATACATTTTCTGTGTAAATGTTCTTTATCAAGTTGACAAAATCCTCCTCCAATTCTACTTTGCTAAGAAATTTTAATCATGAATGAGTATGGAATTTTTCAAACGTCTGACTACATCAACTACATGACTGGATGTTTTCTTTACTCCCTTACTGCAGGGTTGCGGTAAATTTCACTGCTTTATTTTCAGATGTTGAGCTAACTTCTCCTGCTTGGGACTGATCCCATTTGGGGGAGGTGTATACTTTTCATTAGGATTTACTTTATTAGTATTTTGCATAGGGATTTTACATCTAAATTAATGAGAGATATTGGTCCATGATTTTCCTTTCTTGAAAAACAGTTTTGGAGTTAGAAGGAATTTTGATCTCACACAAGGACTTCAGGAGTGTTCCTACTCTGTCTAGGTCCTTGAGGAGATGAGAGACAACTGCTATCCTGCATCTTTCAATTTTAAGAAATTGTCTGTGCTCATTCTATTGCTGTTATTGTCGAGGATTGTCAATCACTGGTGCATTTATTGCATATATATTGTGTTTCTATCTTTGGAGAGTTTCAATAGTGCATTTAACTGAATTTGTCCTTTTCATAGAAATCATCAAAATTGTATCAAAACTGTTCTTTTATTACTGTTTCATTATTGTTTTGCCTTACGTGTTTTCAGTGGGATTGGCTATTATTTTGTGTCTGACGTTGAAAATACATATGTTGTATTAGTTTTCCTGCTATTCAGATGAAAGGATTATTAAATTTATGCATCTTTTTGAGAATATTTCTTGTAAAGAACATCTACAGGCAATGAATTTAGTCAGATCTCGTTGCACTCAGAAATTCTATTTTTCTTCACTTTTGAACCATCATTTGTCCAGCTCTAAAATAATTTTAGTTTAATGTATGCATATTAGTTGGCTTATTATTATAGCAAAATATCTGAGACACCTGCCTTATAGACAGAAAAGGTTTATTTTGGCTCATAGTTCCAGAAGTTCTGATGCCAGAATCAGATGTTTTATGACTTTAAACCTCTGCCAGGAATAGCACATCATGGTAGCAATGCTTTGAAAAGCAAAGGTCTTTAGGGGAGAGAGAGTAAGAGAGAGAGAGGGAGAGAAATGAGAGAGGAGAGACAGAGAGAGAGAAGGGAGAGAAAACCTACAATCTCCTTTGAGTGTGCAGCCCTAGTGATTTACAAGTCTCACACAAGCCCACTTCACAAAGTCTCTACCATCTTCAAATCTTTGGACATTAACATATCGGCTTGTGACAGAATTCAACATCCGCACTACAGAAGTGTGTTAGTAGAATTAGCCTGATTCAACTTTGGGTTTTGTGTGGGATTAAATCACATTGCCTTTACTTGAATGAACAGACACCTATCGTTTTGGGTTTCAGCATTATTCAAGTATAGTCTCATTTGGATGAATAAAAAATTGTAGTTTTTTTTAATATGGACTAAATCTTATTGAATCTTATCTCACTGGCTTTTGTTATGCATCGGTGTCATGGTTATCTTGGATTGCATCAAGGAGTTTATTTCATTATAATAGATTTTAAAAGGATTTTTTAAATAATTGTTGGTCCTTTTAAAATTATATTTAATGGAACTGTACTGTTTAAAATGACATGTATTATTTCATTTGTTTCATTCTCTGTTTATCTGATTTTAAATTTAATATTAGGAAAATGTTATTTTTATGACATTTTACTTCTTATCTGGAATAAATTTTATTTAATCAAGTTTGACTGTTCTCATTCTGTTCAGTGTGATTGAGACTACCTGTATTTCTACATATCAAGTGCTTTGGTTTTTATAGATTTTGGAAAGGAAAAAAGAGAAGAGTTTCAAGTGTTTATAGTAGTATAGAAAATGGGTCTAGTATTTTTTTTTAATGAACTTAATGGATCTGAAAGCTGAGACCAGTCTTTTAATATTTTTTGAGTTAAAAGTATGCCTTTGCCTTTCTAAGAGATAAATAATAGCAGCAGTTTCTTTTCTTATTATACAGCTTTCAATATGAGGCAGTCACAGACTCTAAAAATTTATGTTAACTCTTTTCCTTTCTTTTCATACCAAACCAACAAAGAAATGAAATCAGCTCTTTATCAAGCAGCTAATTAGAATCTGACCTTAAACAACGTGTGCTTCTTACTGTTGTATGCATGAACTCTCTCCCCGATTTAAGTGAAATTCTATATGGTTTTCCATCATGTTGCCATTACACTGTTTCCAAATATTTGTTTCTCGTTTTTGAATGAATGGTCACCTACTCTCTCTTTCCCCAGTATCAAGTCATGAAGCCTGTTACAATGAAATCTTATTTAATAACTATATTTCCTAATTCATTATTAATTTCACTTTGCCCAACACGCAGACACACACATACACACACACCCATAACACACACCACAAAAAGACACATATATAGAAATACACACACACACCACACAACCCACCCCACATACACGCACAGGGATAGAACTACACAGACACACACACACACTCACACAAAAACATTCTGAAATTTAAGAAGCATAGTTACTGGTTTCTGTTCTAATAGTTACAGAGAGCAGAAGGTAGGTTAAAAATGACTAAAGTTTAATATATGGACATATGGAAATGTCACAGTGGAAATTATTAGTTTGTGTAGTAATATATGTTACTAAGAAAAAATCACTAGACATATTTTGTCTGTATTAACATCTCACTCCTGTCAAACAGTAGTTCATTTAAATCCTCAGAAAAATTCTACATTTCCAATTGTTATTTTCATTGCAAGATAAAAGAAATTAAGATACAAAAAATTAAAAAGCTTAGTTAAGTCAACCAAAAAGTAAATACTAGAGCTACATAAGAATCTAAGCTTACTAGTCTACATTTTTAATCAATGGATTTATTATGACTTTAAAATTCTAGTGTAAAAATAAAATGAGAAATTAGGTCTTACAGTTTTTATAATTGTAGTTACTACTCTCAGATTCACTTTCAATATGTAAAATAGTCATAAAGAATTTCTTAATTTTTGGAAATTTAGTATAAGATTGTATAACCTTAAATGTTGACATCATCACCTGTGTGACACATTATCTACATGACACTGGGCAGCTAATTCAAATACATTAGGCCTCAGTTTCATTTTCTATAATTTGGTTAATAAGAGAAATCATGTAATAAAGTTACTGTGGTGTTGGATAAATGAGGTAGCTTTAAATACATTTAACTGTCATTGTCTTTAATACATATTCAATGAATATTAAATAATACATTAGAAAAAGTAATTCCATTTACTGTCTTACACCTAAGTTTCATAACTACTTAAATTGAAGTATTACTCTATAAATTTTTACAAATCAAAATACTAAAGATCACGTAGATTAATGACTCTTCTCAACATCAAACAGGTAGTAGGCAATAAAGGTAATCTAATTTAGACCTAATTATTCTCACTATATCTACTTATTGTCTTACTTCCATAGTTCAGGTTAAGTGTGGAGGAATCACAGAATTAACAAAATGCTAGAAATTTTCAAAAAGCAAGTGATCAGGTCCAATAAAACTTACCAAAGTCGAAACTTTGCTGCACTGATGCAAGATCTGTGCTTTCATTAGAACTCAGCACATGCATTTTCAAGATAAAAACATCATAAATATAGTAAAGGGATGTTTCACTTGAAAAACATTGGAAAATTCTGTGCTAAGTTGGTATTGGTTTATTTTTTGAAATCCACACTGGAGAAACTCAAACCTCCAGTCCTTGTGATGATTTAGACATCTCCATCCTTGACTCTGGCTCTTTCTGAGTTTGTCTGTGTGTATTTTGAAAATAACCTTGTTGTTTTTCTTCTATAAGCCTTTGATTTCTTATTTCAACCCAATTTATGTTACTGGGGCTCCCTTAAGCATTTCTTGCTTCCCTACAGCCACTTCATCACACTGAGAAATCTCAGCATGCTTTCAGTAATGTTATATTCAATTTGCAACAAGGTGATGATTTTCCTCTTACAGGCAGTCCAGTTTATTGGGGGACTAATTGTAAATTCCTAAATAATTTACTTTAGCATTCAAAAATTCATAGCATTTGGGGCAATCATTATCTGTTTTATGTGACCTTTTATTTGGCAAACTAACACTGAGATAAAATCTAAATGGAAAGCAGAGTTTTTTACATTTGTAAAAACAGAGAAAACCTGAGGAGATGAGGACAATAAATTGACTCATCAAATCTAAATCAGATAAACATATTTCAAAATTTCTATTTTAATATTGATTAAAGTTCAAAATAGAGTATCTTGATCACTTTTAGTTTTCATAATGTAATATAGATTTATAATGGTCTTTTATAGTTTTTATAGAAAATATGAAAATTTTCAATGAATTGTTTAGCTAATCTCTATACATAATTAAAGAACTGTGCTTTAACAGAGTTGCATTATAATGAAGGAAGTAGGTAGTTTCAATTTAATATTTGTAATAATGTATAGCTATGATATAATAAATCATGGTGTCAGCACAGCAACCCAATTTATTCTTTTATTTTTTACATTCATTCTGTCTTGGTTACTTTTCTCTCATGAAGACAGAATACCTGATGCCCAAAATTGAGGAAGGGAAGGTTTATTTCTTACAGTTTTTGGAGTTTTCAGTTGATACTCAGTTGGCTCCAAGGCAGAGTGGCATGTCTGAGGGGCAACCATTCATAGCAGCCACAAGCAACAAGAGTGAAAAGGGCAAAAGAGAGAGAAGTGTGCCTCCTTCCCTCCCTTACAGTGTGCTGGCTCCACCCCTGGGCGAGTGCAGCACTCACATCACCAATCCCAGTGCTAGACAATGAACCAATCACAAATGCTAGACTCAATCACCTCCATGATTGTATGAGGCTTGGGTGGGAGTCCATCCAAACACAAACCATAGCATATTCATTAGTTTATACAAGAGTTGTACAAATATAAATGCACCATGGATATTAACATGGTGATAGAAGAATAAAAACATTTATGTTTGGGACAGATGACACAAAGAATGTGATGGACATACCCTGACCTTATTATTAAGCAATTCATAATGTTTGAAATGATACATTTTTAACACATGCTAATATTAGATGTCTTACTTTATTACCAAGTACTAAATTACATATAATACTTAGACACATTTATATATAAACATACATAAAATTTGAATCTACATTATATGTGCTTAGTGCATGCTTGAACCTTCTGTAGAAAGCTACAGATAATACTAGTTAACTTAGATAAATTCATTTAGAAACCAATCATGTAGAAAACCTCTTTATTTGGTGCAATAATTTTCTGAATTATTTTCTATATATTCCAAATTATAACACAGTAAAGATTATAATTATACATTGTGTTATGTCTTTTCCATAGAGAATATTCTATTGTATGATTTTATAATGTAAAATTCAAATTATACATAATTTACTATTTTTTTCATTTTAAAGTACTCTTTTCAGTATAATTTAATGCATTGACAATATTGTACAAATATCACCACTGTCCAGGTCTAGACCAGCATAATCGCTACAAAGACAGTATTTCTTAAGCACTTATTCTTGTCATCCCTTGAAAATACAAATATACTTCTATCTATATAGTTTTGCATATTATCAATATGCCACATAAATGGAGTAAAAGAATGAGTAGACTTTTGTGCCTATCTTATCTCACTTAGCAAAATGTTTTCAAGGTATACCTATGTTGTAATTTGTATTAATACGTCATCCCATTTTATGATTGTATAATACTCCATTATATGGAAATACATTTACACTCATTAGTTGATTGACATTTGAATCACTTACACTTTTGTCTATTAATTGTTATTTACACTTTTGCCTTATTGTTATTTAGATGCAAGATATTTTTGAATGCATATTTGAAATTCTTCTGAATATGTACTGATATGGAATATCGCTGAGTATATGGCAAATGAATGCTTAATTTGTTGAAGAACTCCCAAAATGTTTTTCATAGCAGTGGCATCATACCTTCTTTTATCACTACATAAAGGCTCCATCATGTGCAGTAGTGGCTCCAATTCATCCAAGTCTCTGAAATACGTTTTGATATAATAATAACCATGCTAGTGTGTAGGAAATACTATTTCATCGTGGGTTTGCTTTGAATTTCCCTAAGGATGAATACTGTTAAGCATCTTTTCACATGTCTGTTTGCAGTTTATACATCTTCTTTATGGAAGTATCTACTCGACTCTTTTTCTTATTTTTAACTGTTTATTTTTCTTTTTTCAATTGAACTGTAGAATTTCTTTACATACACTTGTACTAAACAGTCTATTGCATTTTATGATAAGCTCACAAGATATATTAGAATTTTGATTAAAGAATTTCTGTAGTTTTCTTCCAGACATTTAATGAATTACGTGCTGAGGTTGCTTTTCTATTTATATTTTTCTAATAGCAAAATAAACATCACTTAGATATGTACTACAAGGAATATGTGTCACTATTTTTACTTATTCCTTAGTATTATTTGATCACATACTGTCAATATGTGTGGCATTTTGGGGTGTATACAAATTTCTCCCTTCCAAAATATACTTTTAAACTAATAATTATAATATAAAGTGATTTCAGTCCCTTTCTAGGTAGGCAAAACAACATTCTTTATTTAGGGACCTATTAAGACTTACCTACCTCAGAGAGTTATAATGTGAGTTAAACTAGATAATCATTGTGAAACCCTTAATACCATGCCTAATATATTTTAAGGCATTGCAGTTACTAGTTTTGATCTGCTTTATATCCAGATGTCCCTGAAAACCTCATATGCTTATAGGTGGGGCTTTGGGGAGCTGAATGGATCATGGCGGTGTGACACTCATCAGTGGATGAGTTCACAGATAAGTTTAAAGCTAAAAGTGATTTGAGAGGTAGAACCTGGTTGCAGAAGGTGAGATACTGGGGATATGACCCAGGAAGTTCCATTTTCCCCCACTTCCTGGATCTCTTTCTCTGCTTCCCCACAGCCAGGTCACAAACAGCCAGGTCTCCTCTTCCAGGCCCTTCTGCCATGCTGCCCTGCCTTGAAACCAGCTGACTATGAATGGAAACCTCTACAAACTTTGAGTCAAAATAATCCTTTCCTAAATTGATGGTGCCAGATACTATGTCTCAGTGCCAAGAAAGTAACTAAGACAAGCTGTTAATGAGGAAGACCTTTGTTACACTTTTCATTTTTCCACTTACGGAAGTCAGCTTGTTTATGTATAAATATCAAAGCAGACAGGGCATCTGTATATAATAAATACAATTGAACTTTATGTATTCTATAATTGCTCTAGTGTAAACCCCCTGAAGTGTGGGATGGGACTATCTATCATTTAATATGTCCCTATATTGTCAGCACCTAATCCCAATGCTTATCAAATAAAAATAGATGATGGAATCACACACTTATGTTTATTAATGTACTGTTTCTAGAAACTTTCTAATATATCCATGTTACCATTTATTAACCATCATGAATAACCTTATGATATCTAACTTCATCATTATCATTCCATATAAAAACAAACTGGAGTGTTGACAAATGTAGAGACTTACTGAAGGTCCACTGTCATTCAAGCATTCAAATTTTCCCTGCAATCACAAATTCATAGCCTGAAGTTCTGATAGTCTGCTAGACAGAAATAAGAAAATAACCCGTGTCATCGATTGCTCAGTATTTGTTTCACACAGTCTATATTCTTCCCTCTCAGCTGTAGTTAGAGAACACAGGTTTATTGGATAATTGAAGTGCATAACCATTGTGCTGAGTAGTTTTACACAAGCCCTGTATAAAAAAGGAATCATGGATAGTTGTAGGCCACTCTGCAAAATTTGCACTGCATTAAAAGATAAAACATGAATGTTTCAAGGAAATCTGTACACTACTGTGGCTACTAACTGCTCCTATAATTTCACTCATTTGATTATGATGACACTAACAGGACATGTTTAAGAATCATCATTTGTGGTATGTTTAGAAAGTTAGGTTGGCAGGGAAAATTTCACTCTAATTTCTTTCTAAGATTGCTGCTTTAGTAAAGCAAGTCCTGTTCCCACTGGAAATATGATAACAAGAACACTGTCAGGAATGACTGTTCATTTTGTTACGACCTTTTGTTTACGAATTTGGAGATGTTACTCAACATCTATAAATCTTAGGCTCCCTCATTTATAAAGAGGAAGAGGGATTTGCTATCTAAGAAATTGATCATCATAAGTCACTGCTGAAAATTTCACACATGCCTAATTGCACTAATCAGCAAAACACCATTAATAAAAAGCACATCCTATAAGACCACAAATGGTTTCTCTTTGCCAGTGGGTATCATTTGTGTATAATGATTAATGCATTAGATAAACCGTTTTTATTAATGAGAACAAGAGACAATAAATACCACATTAGTGAAGATGTGTTTTACAATATGGCAGCAGAAGAACACAGGTCAAATGGGCCACATTAGAAAGGAGATACAGATCAAATATCACTCTGGCTCACTTAAAAGTTTTATTATTTTATGTCTTAATTGGTAACTTAAAGTTACACCATGAAATCAATTTAAAAACTGCAACACTATGTCCATAATTAAATGTATTCATTTCTAGTTGAGACTAGCTTAATATAATAGGGTAAAATGTTTTACAAATATTTATGTACTCTGTACCTTTTTGTAAAATATTCAGTCATTAGCAAGAAGTGCACCACAGTATTCCTGTTATATAAAGCAATATGGAAAAATCCTTTTTTATAATTTAGGCTTTTCACAACCAAAGTGATATGCAGTAAAGACAGAAAATTAGGAGAATAAATTATAGTAGCAAAACAACCATTACTATGACTGTGCTTTTAAACAGCCTTTGCTAAAGCTGAACATTTGGAATGCAAACTACTCACATGTTGAAGGCTTAATATCAAGGAAAGTAATGTTAAGAGGTGGGACATTGGGAGGTGGTAGAAATGTAGCAAGCCAGGCCTACTGGTAACAAGTAAGTCATTGTGGGTTTCCTTGGAAGGTTACATCTTATGCTTGGGCTCTCATTCATATTCATGTTATCTGTTCTCTGTTCTTTCTGTCTTTGTCATCTGTTGTCTGTCTCTTCTCTCTTTATTTCTGCATCTCCATCCCTTGTCCCTTCCCCTCCCCCTCCCTTTTGCTCTTTCTCTCACTCTCTCTCATTTTGGTGACCAAGAAGTAAACAGTCTTTTCCTCCATACCTTTCTGTCATGATGTTCAACCTTGCCCCAGGTCCCAATTAATGGATTCATCAAACCATGATCTGAAATATCTAAAGCCAGGAGCTAAAATAAACTTGTCCTGTTTAAGTTGATTTGTTCAAATGTTTTGTCAAAGTGACAGAAAATTGACCTAAACAAAGCAATGAATTCAAACTTTTCTGTAAGTTTTGTATATCCTGAATTGCAGGAAGTTGAAAATATAAATTATTTTATACCATTATAAAACTTAGAGTTTGTTCTTTTGATTTTCAACCATGTTTCTGATGTTATTTATTGCAGCTGAGATTAAGACATTTTATTTACTTACATAACTGCATGGTAATTCCTTAGATGTACATCCCAAAATTTTCTTAAAAAGATATTCTACATTAATGAACTTTTGGCTTGTTTTCAGTTTTTATGTATATCCTTTCCTGAACATGTTTTGATACTTCAGGAATGCTTAAAAGAGCAAGTTTTGGGTGATATTTATGCCCAGGTAAAAATTTATAAACACTACTTAATAATTTCCCAGTTATTAGTAACATTTATTGGAAGTTCAAATATCCTAATTCCTCACCATTACCTGAAATTTTCAGTAAATTTACTTTTGTGAATCCCATTAGCTTACACTATATATATATATATACATATATATATATAATTATTAATTGATAGTTTTTTATCAAGAGTGAAGTTGAGCTTATTTTCATAGGTACATTGAAATTTAGTATTTTTTTCTAAATAACTGAGATCATTGTTAAATATTCTATTTTTTTCTCTAAATAGTACGTGTGTGTGTGTCTGTGTGTCTGTGTGCATAGGATTTAAGGCTATTGTCAAGCGTGCCCACTAGAGTACCTATCCTGTCATTTAACATTTCTTCTAAAATTTACTGTCTTTTCACAAAAGAAACTTCTAAATGCTAAAATACCTAAATTATTAAACATTTACTTCTTTGTTTGCTTGATTGTTGTTTTTTTAAGGCAGGGTCTCACTATGGAGTTCAGGCTGCTCTTGAACTCACTACATAGCCCACGCTGGTCTTCAGCTCACAGAACTCCTTCTGCCTTCACTTGCTGAATGCTGGAATCACAGGCGTGTACCACTATGCCTAGCATAAACATTAACTCTTGCAGAGAACTTTTGGTACAGTTTTTTTGTTTGTTTGTTTGTTTTGGGTTTTTGTTTGTTTGTTTTTATTTTAAAGAGTAAAGCAGCAAAAATCAATGATAGAGAATTTCAACTGAAGATCATAAGAGATTAACATGATTAATGTATTGGGTACAGTTATCTACAAAGTGGTTTCTCAGATTACAAAATATAGGCATGAAAACTTGATCAACAGATATAAGCACAAACAATTCTTTTCAATGAACTAATAGAAATTAGAAGTATAATTACCTTACCTATTGAATATATATATATATATATACTTTTTTCTTTTCCCTTCATTCTTTTTCATCTTTCCCCCATCTCAGCTGATCATTTATTTGATCAATTTCTTTCCCTTTCACGTTATCTATTGCACATTTTGAATCTTATTTACTCTTTCAGTTTCTTACACTAGGGAGACAATACAGTGTTTGCACATACAAGTCTGATTTGTTTCACTCGTGAGTATGGTCTCAAGTTGCATCCACTTACCTGTAAGAACCTAGAGATGAGTAGTACCGCATGGCATAAAAATACCACATCATTTTTTATTTATTCACCAGTTGGTGGGTGTTCAAGTTATTTCCTAGAGTCAGCTATTATAAATTATGCTGCTATAATCATGGGTGCACAAATACCACTGTGGTATGATATTTTTAATTTTTCTGGGAAAATATCCAGAAGGGGAAAAGTCGAGTTAAATGGCACCTGTAATCCTAGTTCTGTACCTTAAACTATACGTGCAGAATCTACAATTATATAATGGAACCAATTGCAAATGGAGAGATCCTGCTCAAAGTGTTTCCCTTTGGTGGAGTAGCACTACCCTGTGGTGGTGAGATTTAAGAAGGATTGTGGATAAAACAAAGGTAACTGAAAAGAAAGCAGAATCAAGGCTGGAGCAGTAAGGATGATCATGAAAACTTTGCGAAACTAGAAGAAAGGAAAGAAAAGAAACAATGAAGGAGTAAGCAAGGGATTATCTGAACTTGGTCTCTGGGTTTGGGGGATGGGATTAGTTTTCTGTGGCTGGAGTTCTCCCCAGCCATTTAGAAAAAAGAGAAAAGGGAAGAGAAAGAGAGAGAGAGAGAGAGAGAGAGAGAGAGGAAGAAGAAGAAGAAGAAGAAGAAGAAGAAGAAGAAGAAGAAGAAGAAGAAGAAGAGGAAGAGGAAGAGGAAGAGGAAGAGGAAGAGGAAGAGGAAGAGGAAGAGGAAGAGGAAGAAGAAGAAGAAGAAGAAGAAGAAGAAGAAGAAGAGCAAAAAGCAAAACAAAAACCAAAAACAAACAAACAAAAAATAACAAAAAACAAAAATAAAAGACAAAATAGAGGTAACTGGAGTTACCCTTCTGCCTCCTTCTATTCTGCGTGACTTTGTCCCAAAGCACAACACCTTTTTACCTAGATTGCCACCTGTTGGCATCTACTGTTATTGTTGCCTCTAACTTTTCACACCCATGATCCCTCCTGTTCATCCTTTGTACCTTAGTTGGAACCCTACTGTGTCACTGGCACTCCTCCTGTTCTCTGGGTCTTCCAGAGCTGCTCACTTCAGTTTTGGCAGCAACCAGAAGGGGGGCTGTTCTCTGGGCCCTTGGGTTCTGTTCACCTGCTTCACGGTAGCAGGGATGGCACAGGGAGGGGGTCACACTGCTCACCTGGGTTACATGGTGGAGATTTCAATGGGAGTGGCCACCTTCTACTCGGTTCACATGGGTCGCAATGGCTGAGACTTTGGGTACACTTTTATAATTTGTTTTGCTAGTCTAAGCAGGAAAAAGATTCTAAATTTTATTTTATACACTTTATTGCTTTACCTATTATGTTTAAATCTTAATATATTTGTAAATAATTTTTACAGAGTCAAGATTAAATGCAATGCAAAATACAGTAAACTCACCAGTGCTTATCTAATGCCGTCTTTTAAAGCTTTGGATTATGTTTCCTTATTTTAATCCAACTAATTATGCACATAAGCTATTTCGTGTGTCTATATTTGGAGCACAGAAATGCAATGAATCAAAAATCATTTTGTCTCTTTTTCCTATGAGTTAGATAAAGAAGAAAATGTAGAACCATTGCAATCATGTGTAAATTAAAAATAATCTATTCTAGGGACACTTTGACTTTCTCACCTTATCTAATATCTGGTCACTTTTGTTGATAACTGAACATAGCACAGAAGTTTAGAGGAAACACAGAAGATATTTCCTAGAGAGAAGAAAAGTATTTAGGGAGCAATTTTTGTCAGCATGTTTTTATATCTAAAAATACTTTTGGAGTTTTTAAATATCAATGATGTTTATCGAACAACTTATTTTAAACCTTTCATGGAACAATAACCGCTTTTGAAGTAAAACATGAGATGTGGTACTATGCTTATACTGCAACTGTAATAAATCAGGTGCACTAAAATATAGTATTTAAAATTCATAATTTTCTCTCAAAAATCCTACAATGAATAAAAACTGAACAACATAAATATAGATACATACATACATTGTTGCATAGGAAATTTGATGTGATTATTTTAAAAAATATTTCTTTTTGAAGTATTTTTAAAGTGCTATATATATATATATATATATCAATCTGAAGAAAGTAAAGATAACTAAAATGGATTACATTCTGTGATAAGTTAACATTCAAGTTGCACATTTAAAACATGTCCACCAATCACTAAGATACAAGCTAACATGTTATAAATGCTTTAACAAGTTAATGATAAAACAGAATTTTAGAGAACATGGTAAAAAACCTAAAATTTCAATAATATTGAATGGGAAACATGAAAAGATCTTAAAAGATATATTGGAATTGTGAAAGTACAAAATAATAATTTGGATTTTGAATAATAATTACAAGTTCATGTAAGGAAATGGAGAGATGAATAACACACAATGAATTACATCTAAGCTGACAATGATAATAAAAATATTAGAGAAAATCAAAGAAAGAAAGTTAGTGAAATTCTGAGTCACTGGATTGGGTATGTTACAGTGTGGTCAGATGGCCCCCACTTAAGTCTCATGTAATCATGGATGGAGATGAGTCTGGCACTGGAATTGATGATATGAGTGCTGCACTCACCCAAGGTTGGAACCGACATACAGTGAAAGGGCAGGAAGAAGGCATGTCTTCCCTCTGTTGCCAGTTTGCACTTTGCTGTTTGTGACCACCATGAATGATTGGCCCTCAGTCCATGTCACCCTGCCTTGAAGCCAGCTGAGTATGGACTGCAACCCTCTAGAACTGTAAGAAATAAACCTTTCCTTTCTTCACTTTGAGTGTCAGGTATTTTGTTTCAACAACAAGAGAAAAGTAACTATGTCAGAGTTTGGTACCAGGAGTGGGGCCATTGCTATGACTATTCCTGACCATGTGGTTCTACAGCCTTAAAATGGCTAGTAGGAAGATTTTGGAAAGGTTAAGAGATGTCTCCTGAAAGAGTGAAACTGGAACAGCTTAGGTTGTTCTGTATGGGAGATTCTGGTCAGAGTTCAGGAGACCAGAAGGCAGATAGAGAGCTTGCTGATAAAGCCTAGGCTCAGGAGGTTTCTGCTGGGAAGAAGGACTGTGTTGGTTGTTGGACTCCACATGATGTATGTTATGGCTTGGCAGAAAGTTTGTCTGTGTTGTTCTTGTGCCCAGAGACTTTGCCTGAGACTGAGATTAAGGGTGGCAGACTAATTAACCTGGCAGAAGAAATTTCAAAACTGTTGAATGTTGGGGAGGTGGCATGGCTATTGTTGAGGACTTTTAGCCAGATTTATATTGTGAATCAAGAGCAAAGAGCCCAACAGGATGATTTAAAATGTTTTGAGTTTAGTCAAAAAGCTTTGAGAGTAAAGATAGAGCTGAAACCTCAAATGCTGACAGGAAACAAAGAAATTAAAAAGATGGCTTGGGCCCATCCTAGGAAACAACAGGCCTCTGCCTTTCGCAGCCTCAAGCTGGCAAAGGTGAAAGAGTTTGCTTGGAGGAAAAAGTCACAGAGTGCCATGTTCCAGAGTGGTGATGGAGGCTACCAGAGATTCCAAAATGGCAGCAACTGCACCAGATTCCAGAATGACTGTGACATAGAAAGCCTGTTCCTCACAATCAGGTTCAGAGAGCTCAGTGTTCCAGGCCCTCGACCACTACAGCCAAGAGAGAGGAAAGCCTGGCTACTGCTTCAACTGACAGTGGACCTTGGTGGCATCCACACAGCACTGGTTTTAGGTGCAAGGAAAATGCATGAATTCTGAAGCTAAGGCAGCTTCCACCTCGACTTCAGAGGGCAATACATAAAGATGTAAGGGTGAACCAAAGGGTGTGATGGAAAACCCCCAAGATTGGAAAAGCCAGGAACGTGTATAATCCAAGGAAAGCTGCAAAAATCAAGCAGAATGGACTTAGGAAAGAAGCTATGGGAAATGAATTCCCTGGAAGTGCCATTGGGGTGAAGTCACTCAAGCCTTTTGGAGCTTGCAACCAGATTGTTTCAGATGCAGAGCATAAAACGTCAAGACTTAATGTTTGCCCTGCTGGATTTTGGACTTGCTATGATTCCAGTGCTGTGCATTCCCCTGTGTGTAACTTTTGGAATGGTAACGTTTACCTTGTGCCGTTGTATGTTGGAAGAGTTTAACCTCGTTTTCATTTGTCCAAGTGGTTGCAATTAAGAGTTTGCCATAGATCTTGGAGGAGATTTGAGACTTGGACTTTTTGGCAATGCTGAAAGTGTTAGGACTGTTGCAACACTTGGAAATGGACTAAATGTCTTTTGTATTAAGGATGTACATGAGTCTTTGGGGGGCAAGAGTCAGAATGTTATAGTGTGGTCAGATGGCCACCAATTAAGCCTCATGTAACCATGGAAGGGTCTGAGTCTAGCACTGGGATTGGTGGTATGAGTGCTGCACCCATCCAAGGGTGGAGCTGATATACAGTGCAAGGGCAGGAAAAAGGCCTGTCTTTCATCTCTTGCTGGTTTGCACTTTGCTGTTTGTGGCCACCATGAATGGCTGGCCCTCAGTCCCTGCCACCGTGCCTTGCAGCCAATTGCATATAGACTGAAACCCCTTTAAGAAATACTTTAAGAAATACACCTCTCCTTTCTTCATTCTGGGTGTCAGGTATGCTGTCTCAACAATGAGAGAAAACTAACTAAGACAGGGTGTAAAAGTATGATTTGATGTTTTCTTATTTGAACTAGAATTGTAGAGAAAACACAGTAGGATTAAAAGAGAAATAGAAAATACAGGAATGAGAGTGAGTTTGTAGATTCAGCAAAAAGAAGAATGAGGAGAGGGATGGGGAAAAGAAGGAGGAGAAGGAAAAGAAGAAGAAGAGGACAAGGAAGAGGAGGAGGAGGAAGAGGAAGAGGAAGAAGAAGAAGAGGAGGAGGAGGAGGAAGAAGAAGAAGAACAAGGAGGAGGAGGAGGAAGAGGAGGAGGAGGAGAAGAAGAAGTAGTAGAAGAAGAAGAAGAAGAAGAAGAAGAAGAAGAAGAAGAAGAAGAAGAAGAAGAAGAAGAAGAAGAAGAAGAAGAAGAAGAAAAGGAGCATACATGATTGGCTATGTATATCAGAAGTTTCATTCACATATCTGATCATATCTATTCATAGAGTAGATGAGATATAGGAAAAGTGGGGAGTATTATCTGTAGATAGAAATAAAATTATAGTAGTATGTGAGAGAGGGAGAGAGATCTGATCTCTTTTTATAACAGCATTAATCTCATCATGGAAGATCCAGTCACATGGTCTCACACAAAATTTATTATCTCCCCAGGATCTATTACTCCTGAGGAGTAGTAGTTGAAAATCAAATCCGAGAAAAGTAGAAAAGATGTCTTGTGCTTAAAAATGTAGAAAGTTTTAAAGGTTTTAAAAGGTAGAAATAAAAAAGAAAGAACTTTTACTACAAATCTGATTGCTTATCATATATGTGGAAAAGGAAGACAAAGGTACATCTTCCACAGACTCCACCTGAAGCCTCCTAATCTTAATGGTACATGATTCTGAATTTCCCCAAATTTGCTGTAGAATCCAAAGTCATTGTGTTTTAAATAAGCTTTCTTTGTTTAGGGTATTAGGTTGTTTAAATAAACAAATAAAGCATGACTTCATTTTAGTCTATGGAATATCTATTTTGCCTTCAAAATTGAAGCTTTCACCTCCGGTGTGATTGTATTAGAAGTGGGTTCCTGGGGAGATAATAAATTTTGTGTAAGACCATGTGGCTAGGTCTCTCATGAGGAGATTAATGCTGTTGTAAGAGGAGATCAGATCTCTCTCCTTCTCCCCCTCCCTCCACCTGTCCCCTCCCTCTCACTCTTCCTCTATTCTCCTCATCCCATCATCTTCTTTCCTCACTTTTTATACTGCCATTTCAAAATACACCACAGTGATAAGATGTCTGTTGGATTTTTGCAAATGAGCAAAAACTTCACCAGTCATCAGATTTCCTAGCAACTTGATCTTGGACTTAGCAGTCTACAGAATTTAAATTTCACTGTCATTTAAGTCATCTAGCTTATGTTATATCATTATAGCTGATCCAAATTGACTAATGCAGAAATTAGGATAGAGGAGAGGGATGCTATATGAAACACCATGAAATGTGGGATCAGTTCTGAAACTGGAAATGAGTAAAGGCTGGAAGAATTTTCAGACTTCATCTGGCAAGAGTTAATATTGCAATGAAAGAATTACTTTTGAAATTCTAGTAGTGAGTCAGAAAGAAAAGAGGAGAGTTAGAGAGAAAGCCTCCATCTTCTTAGAGAATATACATCAGCAGAATCATGAATACAACATGGTAGAGACAGGGACAGTAAAGGTCACTGTGATAGGACCTTACATGGAAAGGAATGTGTCACTTGAAACTGGAACCAAGACAAATTTTACAAGGTTTCATGGAACTTCACAGAGTTGGGTTCTTCTTTTGTTTTATGTATGAAGTATTTGGGCAATGGGTTAGAAACACAACTGAGAGCATTTCAAAGAAAATTGCTCAAGGCCTGTCTTGGTTCCTCCAGACTGCTTATAGTAAAATGTGAAAAAAGAAAAAAAATGAATTAAACATAGTGGTGTTAACCAGAAAAACAAAACACAATTTAAAGCTCTAGAATATTCTCAAACTATCCATAGTTAAAAAAAAGTTAGAAAATGCTCTGAAAGCAGCAAATTATTTAATTAAGAGATTAATATTGGTGTCCACTATATAATCAACCACCCCATTACCCCAGTTGTACCACATGACAGTTTGTCTCTGAATTTTACAGGATGGGTCCATATACCTGTGCAGCTGAAATGTGTGATACATTTCAAAATAGGAGAATGTCCCCAAAGGTTATTCAGATATAATTCTCATATACTGCATACTTGTTGAAAGAATTATTTTCCTTTGTATATGCCATGGCAACTTTTGCATCTCTGTCAAAAACCCTTCTTGTAAAACTGATTTCATAGCTCAACCCTACAACTCTTTTGAATTTTGTTCGACTTTACATAATACAACCAAAATATTTGTATGGCAAAAGCTGAAACAACTTTGTTAGTAGAGATATAGGTACAGCAACTTATTAGAACAAAGGCAAATCCCTAACTAGGAGGCAATGACAGAAAAAATCTAGGCATACTAATGTGTTAAGTTTGCTCAGTGTTTATCCAAACTGATCTTTTGTGTGTTTGTGTCTCTTTATATCTGTGTATGTACGGGTGTACATGTGTGATGTGTGTATATTACATGTACATACATGGCACTTTATGCTTGAGGTTTTATATATTTTATTAGTTCATCACACAATCATTTTCTTTCCTACTGAAATTTGAGCTTCACATGTGTTATCAAAATTATGTTGATTTCCTAACCCAGATACAATACCTAAGGGAACTAAATAATTAAGTATGTACAATCAGTTTGGTTAAAGTTAGGTCTTAATGAGCCTCTCAAAGGAATAGGTTTTAAAAGACATTTTAATAAACGAAACCAATCAAGAGCAAGTAACATTTCAACTTAATCAGAAATTCTGTCTTACCATTAAATCATTTTGAAAGGCTCTCATAACACCCATAACACTACGTATTAGCTGTTACAATAAAGGTTTTTACAAGCACTGAAAGATCACCATGAAGGGACTGGTAAGCTCTCTGGGAGAAATCAGAACTCATCATAGAAAAGATAATTTTCCAACTGGGTCCAGATTAGAGCAAATACTTGTTCTCATCAGACATTTCTCCTTTGAATCAAAATTATAGTTTGATTCTATTATTAAGATGTTTCACATCTGAAATGTGGTGGGACTTTGTTTGCTTTTCTTTATAGTTTTTCATATTCTCATTTTAAAAGTAACTCCACAGACTTTTAAACCAGTCACGCAAAATCAGTGCAACTGTAGCTCCCTTCTCAGATGCACAAGTATCCCTATGAATACCAAGAATGAAATACGCATTTGTATTAAAAATGTAATCCATAGTGTAGGTAATTTTTGGGGCATCAGCATTCCTCGGGTGTAAGTAGGGACCAGAGTGAACTGTCAGATCAAGCAATACAGAGAAGTCAGTGGCTTCCTGTGAATCCAGTCTCTGTATTTCCTAATCTAAGTTAGAGCTTTCTGTTGAAATCCTCAAACCTTGCAATAGAATAATTGACACAGTCAGGAAATTTAGAGTTTTCTTTGCTTATTTTTTTCCAATTAACTTGTTTTGATGTTGCTTCAGAATCCATATGTTGGGTTTTAAACCCTGATTTATGTTATTAAGGGGTAGGATATTAGGAAGCAAATACAACCTGAAGGTACTTTTCTTACAAATGAGATTAATACCCTTATGAAAGAAGTTTCAGCAAAACTTTTTTAGGCTATCCATTTCTTTCTTCACATAAGGACACAGCCTTTCACCCTTTGTTATAGTTTGTGTTTGGATGCCCTCTTCCACCCCACCTCGCAAGCCTCATGCAGTCATGGACAGGATGAATCTAGCATTTGTGATTGGTTCATTGTCTAGCGCTGGGACTGCAGGTGTGAGTGCTGTACCTGACCAGGGCCAGGGAACTGACATACAATATAAGGGAGAGAAGGAGGCATGATTTTCCCTTTTTTCCCTTTGTGCTCTTGTTGCTTATGGGCAGCATGAATGTCTTCCCTTTAGCCACAACTTGGAGTCAGCGGAATATGGACTGAAACCTTAAAACACTGTAAGCTAAATAAACCTTTCCTTCCTTCATGTTGGGCATCAGGAATTTTCTCTCAACAATGAGAGAAAAGTAACCAAGACATCTTTTTGGCATTTACACTATATAAAAACAGCATGAAGTCTTCCTAAGAGGAATGGGCCTTGACTAGACACCAGCTATACCATCTTTCTTACCTTGGTCTTTCCAAGTTGCAGAACTGTGAGATTCATTGTCTGTCATCTCTAAATTATCCAATTTGAGGGAACCGTGACCCTCAACCTCCACAGACTGGACGGAGTCATGCCATTGGCCTCTCACCAACTAGTTGTCTGCGGATTTTGTGCCTTGACTATGGCCACTGCCAACTCTGAACCGGCTCCTTGTTTTGGTTCCCCTTGGATGAGGCAGCAAATCTGCTGACCAGCTGTTGTAGTCAGGGGTTACATGGAGAACGACTACATACAGGACACAGGATTTGTAATACTGTTTTATCATAATCACCCAAAGTTAAACACAAGACGGTGCAGGAAGATCTGTCCACAACACTAAGACCCAGGATAGCCGAGGGCCTGGATCCCACAGCAATATCATGCAAGAGTCCCACTAGAGACCCGAATGCATGACAATGCCTCCCACAGTACCAAC
>RJWM01016440.1:0-45496 GCA_004363535.1 Dasyprocta punctata
ACATGTCTATATCTGTCAATATCCCCAACCCCTAGGAAGGTAATGATATGCAATATTGTAACTACTGCCAAACTTCAACCACCTCAGTGTGTAAACCTACAATGTTATCGTATCAGATCTGTTGTTGTTGTTTGTCTGTCTTTTTTGACTTTTATTTCTAGCTTCTGTATCTATTTTCTCTTAAATAAAAAAAAATTAAAAAATAAATAAATAAATAAATGCACATCATATTTTTAGATCACACCTGGTACGTGGGAGCTACAACCTTAAATCCTCTGGAAAATGAAGAAAATAGGTAATGTAAAAATACAAGATGCCAACCCTATAAGATGAGCTCACAATATGGTGCAGGACACAAAACACATAAAGAGAACCATCTCTAATGATCTGCATAAGAAACTCCAAGTCAGATCAACTTGGCTTGCTTTCTCTGGGTCAGACTATAGCAAAATCCTCAATCTGATGGTAGGAATACAGAAAGCCGATGGGAACTGATTTCTTCTCGGACAGACTTAGCAACTCTGAAATTGTGAATCACATCATACCAATGTGAATGCACAATTGGCAGAAGACCAAAGTGAATGTACAATCGGCAGGAGACTAAGTGTGAGGCTCTGGCTGATGCTTCATCCCAAGAGAATTATACTGACAATGAGCCTATTTTTAATAAGCAAAGACAAGCTAAGCTAAACACATGAGAATGTATAGCAGAGCTTCAGCCTTTCTTGACAACAAGCTCCATAGTGAACAAACCTGGCTGGCCCACACTGAAGTACAGGTTTTAGACCTATTTCAAACTTCTGCTCCTCTGATGCTAGAAACTTTCAAGTCTATTGTATATACGATGTATTGAGGTGTACCTAAAAATCATGGAGATTATTTGTTAAATCTTTTAAAGACGAACTTCAATTCCGTATGTAACACACTTGAATATTCACAATTCTGCTTCCAGTGTCACAAACAGTATTTCTCAAGCACATCATCTCTTCTGGATGGGCAAGTCAGACTGATCCTCTCACAAATGATGTTTTATTATGGTCATGAATGAGGAAAGAATACATCTTGGGAATTTAGCAAGACGACAGGACAGTTTAATAGAAGCTAGAAAATTGAATGAAGGCACAAAGTGACATTTCACACCTTCAACACCAGCCACTAGAAGGCTGCCAGAAAGTACAATAGAGAAAACATTTAAAGGTCTGTCAAAACACAATTATGGCCTTGACTTAGTTTCACCGAAGACACCTGTCCTGTCTTGATGTGAACTTGTCTCTATCCAGGAGAGGGAGAGGTGACTAATAAGATGACATTCTCAGCTGATGTGATAATCACTCACCAGATGAGGAAAAAGATAACCAAGCAGAAAATTAAGGAAGCTGACAACCAAATCACAACTTGTATGGATTAATTAAATACCACACCAACAGTTTCAAAAGAACTTGCTCCTTAAATCTGTGAGAATTCAAAAAACACTTTTTCTGAATCAAATTAGTCATGTCACTGGACAAAGACAATCCTCGAAGGCCTTGCACTGCTAAGACTTAGCATTACAACTTTAATCATAAAGCACCCACTCTGCCAGACACATGCAGTAGGCCTGACGTGGGCATGGGCAGGGTGACAGAGAAATTTAAGAACATACAGGGTACAGATAAAAAGACATACAGTAAGGTCCCTTAACACTAGCTGTGGAGCGAAATAGAGTAGTTAAATTATGAAACAAGTTACAGCCTGAGGCATTACTAGTAAGTGCCAATGAGAGCAATAAGAGCTATTGCTAATGTCTATGCTGGACACTGTACTCAGCACATTACATGTAATATCATGTCCATTTTACAGAGCTAGAAACTGAAGCTCAGAAAGACATAAGAATTTGCCCGTGGTCCCACAGCCTGAAGTGGATAATCTAGGTTATAAGGCCTAGTGCTTCATTCTGCAAAACCTAGCCAACTCTGTTATGGAAATGTGCTACAAGAACAGAGAGAAGGAACAGTCCTTGTGGTCAAAGTCTCTGAGAGGACATTACCTTTATACTTATTCACAGAAAGGTCTAAACTATAAGTTTTTAAAAAATAAAATGCAAATTTTTTCATTTTCAGTAATTATCATACTTGAGAGAGAATAAAACTGGGTTAAATAAATGAAGATTTACAAGCTTATTTGTCAGTATTACTAGTAACTACTCAAAACTCTTTCAAGCCCATGCCTTTCCACACCCCTATGGTTCTGCTGAATATCTCTGCCTTCTAAGTAGGGGAATGACCAACCAAACTGCCAGCCTAGCTGAGGCTCCAGTTGTTCTCCCTCCACCAATGCAATCCCCTTTGCTAAAGAGACAGCTGTTTGAGTGTGCGGAGTACTGTATATCTAATATATTCTCATAGTCAGGCCAGCAGAAAAAAGTTCTTAATAAAAATTTAATAAAGAAACATATACATAATCTTTATGTCTTAACTTGAAAATGCTAACAACTTCTTCTGGGTTCTCTCAGGCAGCAGGAAGACATCAGGCTTTTCCGAGGCTTTGAAAGTATATAATCAATACATAAGCCTAAGAGGACCATATAAATTCATTAAGCAAGTTTAAGTCAATTACTCAAAAATTGACCCACTCATTTCAAAACCAAAATTCACTCTCCTGATTACAAGGAAAAATGGACATAAAAATTCACCTTAGTTCTATTTGCTGATGATTGCTCTTTAATAAAAAAATTCTATATTAAGAGTAGCTCTATACTAGTGAATAAATTTTACACTTAAGTGAAACTGAGAAGAGAAACTTCAGGAAGTTAGTAACACAAACTAAATTTCCTAGAATAACTGTAAAACACCTTAGGGTAAAGAACAAGAATAGACCAGAATGTGATGCTACCGACATTTGAAAATACTAAAGGGAGACATCAAAAGTAACATCATTTTTTTTTTAGGGTTATTAATCTTTCAGAAGCTATGAAAACTTAAAACACCAAGTACAGCAAGCTATTTTTCAAATGTAGCTTAATAATTCAAGAAAAGAGCTCTCTGCAAGCTATATGCCTCTGTACTCTATCTTGGGCTGGAAGTTTCCAAGACAGCGAAAGGGCCACAATGCTTCTCTCTCTTCCTACCAAATAATGGAAGCCCAAAGAATCCCAAGTCATATCTGGAAGTTAAAATGAAAATCGATCTCATTTTATTTCATATAGTTTTCAAAACATTATCTTCAGGATCCAACTTTAAATACACTAAAAGAACAAAATGTTTGAGAAAAACTAGCCAAGAATGCAAATAAATACTTCTTGAGTCGGGCACTGTGGCACACAGCTATATCCCCAGTTCTCTGTGAGTCTGAGTCAGGAGGATCATGAGTTTTGGCCCAGCCTTGGCAACTTAGCAATTTAGCAGGACCTTGTCTCAAAAAAGGTTGGGGATATAGTTCATTTTGAAGACCCTAATTCAATTCCCAGTACTGCCAAAGCAAAACAAAACACTCCCTAAGTAAGTTATTTATTAGGCTTGAATTTTTATAATCTCTGCCTTCTTTATTATAATTAGCACAAATTAATTGTACAGATTAATAGGTTTCATAGTGATATTCACATACATGTATATAACATGCTTGATCATATATACCTTCCCTACTACCTATTTTAACCTCCTTCTCACAAGTACCCCCTCTTTTTCCCTAACAGACCTCCTGCCATTTTCACATCATCTTTTTGAAAGTGAGAAAACTTGCAAGTAAGTAACATTCACTCTCTGTGAAGGATATAAAACTCTAAACCCTACTGCTGGGTATGTCTACATAATGAAGAGTCCAACATTCACAACCTAAATACCCCTCAAAATATATACTGTAAAAACAATCCCTTGGGTAGGAGATGCTGATCTTGCAACAAAATCAGACAAGTTCTATCTGTGAGGAATATAAGCATCTTTCTACAATGGCCATAAAGTCTTAAGACTTGAACTCCTTGTAGCTTTAAAAACATAAATCAGGTCAAACCCTAAAATCTAAATATATCTTTATATATTTTTTTCCCAGTTTTCCAGAACTGCACAACTTTTAAATAGGAACTTTAACCATTTTTATTTCTTTCACTGTTCTCATTTAAGACTCTCAGGGAAAAAACGGGCTTCTTATTCTTAAAAGCATTAATATGTATATGCCCTAGATATTTTGGGATAGTTCTTTATCCTTCTTCCCAAGTGTTTAATTGGTATAATCAAATGCAAGTTAATTTATGCCATGATAATACTTTCCAAATGTGTATAAGATCACAAACCAGAAAAAATTCTTTGTAAAAACCATCTGCACTAGTTTTTCAGTTCAGAAAATATGATCACCATATTCCTAGCTGTAAGCTCATGATTAAAAACACTCACAGCCTGCCTGATATGAATACATTCCTCAAAATGGGGAATCCCAAATGTTTTCCAAAATGAACAAGTATCTTAAACAAAGAAACTGCCTGGAGTCTGACTTACAACTTTAAATTTATAGTAAGCAGAAAATGGGAGAATAATGACAATACAACACTTCATAGATGTCACAGACAGGCAGTATGAGAAGATGAAGTTCATGATTAAAATAATGTTTATATGTCTGTGTTTATATTCTTTATTACCTGAACTTACACATTTTAATTTTCATAAATTCTTCTACTCTCATGAAAGGTTTGATTATTACTTGTATAAACATATAGTCATTATTGTTTCTGGCCTGATATTTTTTTTAAGTCAGTTATCACTCTAAGCTCTGAATGCACTACTCTGTATGAGTTCTATGATACTCTTATTGCAGGCAATACTTGTTTATATGAAACCTCCCTTTCTTAACCTACTTCATGGCTTCAAGGTCCTGAACAGACACACATTTGCTTCAGGGAAGAAGGGTATAACTGCATACACAAATAAATGCTTCCCCACAGCTGAAAAAAACAAAAAACCCCAAAAATTCAAAGCACTAAATCCCAAATGCAAGTTTAAATTTGAAAAATGCCAAGATAATTTTAAAACCATAATAACTTAGCATGTACATTTATAATTCAAACCTAGAATTAAAATACTCCCATTTTCTCCCACTGAAAATTACTGCTGAATAAACAAAGACTGGTGCATGCACACAATTAAAACTACAGAGCAATAAAAATGAACAACCCTCAGACACAAGCAATAACATGGATGGATTTCAATACAGCTAAGTGAAAGAAGTCAAACACAAAAGGCAATAGATTGCATGACTGCATTAAATAATGTCTTAGAAAAGACAAACCCATAGGAAAAAGCACAAAGCATGAGAGAACTTTTTGGGGTGACTATCACTTGATTATGACAGTATTTGTAATTCTGTATGTATTTTTCAAAACTCATCAACTGTATACTTAACAGGAGCAAATTTTATGCTAAGTTAAACCTCAATGAACCTGACTTTATAAAAGAAAAGTCAAAAAAACTACATCTCAGTAAGTGTGGATCAGGGTTAGGGAAACAGCAACACAGTGAATGCCTGGCAAGCAAGAGGTCCTGAGTTCCATTCCTGGTACAAAAAAAATAATGAATGACAGTTGAAGTAATACTGGAAAGAATTTTATAACCTTAAATGCATATTTTAGAAAAGGATGACTAAAGAATCAATAAGCTGAATTGTCCAATGAACAAAAAATTAAGGATAAACTCAAAAGAAGTAGAAAAAATAAAATGACAAAGATTAAGAACATAAATTAAAACATTAACACTCAATGGCATGGATCAACAAAACCAAAAACTAGTTTTTGCTAAGAACAATTTAAAACCTCTGATAAGTATGATTTCTTAAAAAGAAGTTGAGGTGCCTCCTGAGAATCCACCATGCTGGGTCAGAAAGGTTCCAACCAGAAGACAACCAGCCTGCCTCCCTGGTGAGTGGCGCAACTAGCATGGACTCCAGGAAGAGAAAGATCTGTGCCTCCCATGCGTCTACCGGTGTGTGGGCTGCAAATCAAGACACACTGTTGGTCAGAGAACCGGCTAAACTGATAGCAACTAAGGTACATACAGCAATTAAATGCTTGTATTGTTTGGCTGATTTTGCAAGCCTGGGGCCGGCAGTCTGAGCATCTCTTGGGAGGATGACAGTATGCAATGTAGCAAATATGGGGGATTCCCTTCTGTCTTGTCTTTGAGGCCCAATATTGTTCTCAATGTTTTGCTTTGTTCTGATTGATTTTTTTTTGCTTTTTTTTTTTTTTTTTTTTTTTTGCGGCACCGGGGATTGAACTCACAGCCTTGCGTCTGCCAGGGCAGGCGCTTAAGGCATTGAGCCAAACTCCCAGCCCTGGTTTTTTGAGGCAGGGTCGCACTATGTAGCTCAGGCCGGCCTTGCGCTCGCCATTGTGGCCCAAGCCGGCCTCGAACCCACAACGCTCCGCCTACCTCAGCCTCCCGAGTGCTGGGATTAAATTCTGTTTTGATTGGTTTTATTCTGTTTTGTTTTTGGTGTGATTTTACTATACCTGATGGAGTGGTCAACTATTGTGAAAATAACAAGATATACTATAGTAGCTGTTGTTTTCCTAGTATCTTGCTTTGAAGTTCTGTACCAGTTCTACTCCTTTGTTTTGATCGACTCGGTTCTGTTCTGTTTTGTTGGACTTTACTATCTTTAAAATAAAATTTAAAAAAATTTATAAAGAAGTTGAAGAGGATACAAATATTATGAACGAACAGCAATCTAAAACTACAAATGTGCTTTTGGGGGGCTGCTGGGGATCAAATGCAGGGCTTCATGCATGATAGGCAAATTCTCTACCATTAACCTACACATCCAGCCCCCAGATACTGCAAATTTTAAAATCCAGAACTACTTATGCCAATACATTTACTTTATTTATTTAGGGGGCGGGGGGCAATGGTTTACCAGGAATCAAACTCAGGACCTTGCAATTGCCAGACAGGTGCTTGCACCACTGAGATACATTCCCGGCTCCAATACATTTAAAAATCAAGATGAAATCATCATTTCTAGGGTAGAAAAGCTTAGATTAACCTATAGTGAAACCAAACAAGACTAAAGACTTCAGAAATCTGGACTAGAAGGACAAAGTAAAATGAGCTGAACTGTTAAAAAAAAAAAAAAAAAAACATGTAACAGGAAGACACAATCTTTGGAAGTACATACAACCAAAATATTATCAATGTTTTGCCTATAGAACAGTGTTGGCAAACCTATGGCCTGCATGCTGCAGTAAGCTGTCATCAGTGAAATCTCTAATACATTCGCCATCACTGCTATAGAAACAGGAAAAAAATTAATGCTCAACTTCCAGTTCTGGCTACATGGCTGAGTTCTGAGAAAATAGAAAGTTTCTTCTTTTTGTGTATATTGGGGAAGGAGCCATTCTCATGGTGCTAACACTATCACTGTTAGTGAACCAGGTAAAATGAACACTAGGGTAGTCCTACAGAGACGCACAGAATCAAAAAGGACTGAAGAGCAAGCAGAAGAGAGAGAGGTAAGACAGCAGGAGTCAAGGACCTTGTTGTATGGTGACTATACGAGTAATAAGAACAATAATAAAAGCCAGATTTTAAAAACCATTTATTAACTGTTCATTATAGCTAGCCACATGTTAAGTGCTTCAATCCATATTCATTTTACTTGATCTTTACTAAATTTTATAACCAAAATTAACCTGACTCTACACGCAAAGAAATTGAGGTTTAGGGAATTACATAATCCAATCTGTCTGAGGTTAAACAGTCAGAAAGTGGCAGAGTCTAAAACTGAATGTCCTTTTTTTTTTTTCCTGAGTCAAGTCTGTACTTTTAATGAAACATCACCCAACAGCTACCACTGGGTGCTTTCACAACATTAATTCAGTTAAGTAGAGAGAAAACAAAGTGCAAAGACATCAACTAAAGCTCTTCAGTTCAGCAGCACTGGGATACACCAGCACACATGGTTTAGTTGTTTGCCTCCATAACAAAAAGCTAGCACACAGCCTGCAAGTTTTGCTTAAGCCAAGTTACTAGGACACTAAGTGTTAGGGGGAAAAGACTGCCTTTCTTCAACTGTAAAATGAAAAATCCAGATAATCTGAGCTAACTTGTAAACTCTGGGATACACTACCAAATTTCACAGGTAGAAGTTGTCTGGGAACAAATTTTGGTTAAAGTTTTTAAAGTGTAACATTCGCAGACAGAGCTTTTGAACAATGATACGGACTACCTTCTAACTTACAGAATTCTCTTTCTTCTCAGAAATGACCAGAGGTGATCAAAAAAACACTGCATGATGCCTCTGTTGAAGAGAGACAGCAGAAGCTGGCTCACATGCCAGTTAATACTGTAAGATTTGCTCCTTTGAATCCTGAAATTATCATTCTATGACTGATGCATTGCTGCAGTAGCAGACTGAAAGGGACAATCAGTGGCTTCTGGGAATTCAAGATGTTCTCTCGCTAACCTATACATCCAGCCCCAGATACTGCAAATTTTGAAATCTAAAAGTTCATGCAAATGTATTTAAAAATGTAGGTAAAATCATGATTTGTCACCTGTGCTTCCTGTAAAGCTACAGGGAAGTGACCTTGGCACAGGCCTTCCTAGAACCCAAGTTGCAGAGATACATGTTTGAAGTCCTTGGGATCCATTTCTGAGCCAATGGGCCTCTGCTCTATGGCTCACTATGTACTTAAAATAAAAATTACCCTATATTTTAACATTAAGAGAATAACAGGCTATAACAGCTATTTGAAGAAGGCAGCTGCCAAACAGTTTTGGATCAGGT
This sequence comes from Dasyprocta punctata, assembly GCA_004363535.1. NCBI lineage: Eukaryota > Metazoa > Chordata > Mammalia > Rodentia > Dasyproctidae > Dasyprocta > Dasyprocta punctata. The sequence goes on from RJWM01016440.1 coordinate 8,749, forward strand.
AGTCTCAGAACCAACAAAGGAAGTGAAAAACAACGTCAAACTCACACAGGCTGGTATTGTTCTAAGCAGCCTCCTGGGGTCATAAACCACAAGCATTTAAATCTTGTGCTCAGTGCCATTTCAATATTGTGTTAAAAACCAAACTGAAATCAGTGAGTGCAATTCACCAGCAGAGCCAGGCTAGTGTGGGATCTGAAACAAAGCCGACATTCATTTGTCATGTGGTTTCTCAGAAAGCATATCTGAACAGCAGGTTTCTCTGGCAATTTTGGATACATATGGCTTTTTCAGACTGCTATTGTTGGCTGGTTTTCTGAAAGTAAAGAGTACAAGATCTCATTATATTCCAAAGTACAAATGAATTCAGTCTCAACATACTTTAAACCTGGATTTACAGGAAAAATAAAAAGTTGAAACCAAAATAGTGTGCCCTGTCAAGAACAATTTAGGGCAGTCTTCTCACCAGAAACTGCTCAGCGCGATTACCTCAGTAAAAGCTCCATTACCATGCAACTGGTGTTTATCCTGGCTCACTGCAGGGCATGCACATGGCACAGCTGGGTCAGAGACCTAAATACTCATCATAGTCTCCACCTTTCATCTAGCACAGGAGTAGGAAAAGAAATTCATCAAGAAAGGTTACAATGCAAACAGGCAGGGAGGTTTTCCAGAAAGGTGATGCAGAGTCCCAAAGCACAGGATCTAACAGTTAAAATCCTAGCTTAACTCACATACATAAGTCAACAGGCAAAAAGGCAACTCAAAATAAAGCAAACATGAAGCCTCAACTCCTAATCTCCCTCTCACTGACAAGAAGAAAAGTTTGGCATAATAAGTTAGAAATGATCTAAAAACATCTCAACTCTAACCAAAAAAGCCCCAAATACTAAATGTTAAATAAAAAGAATAAGGAAATATGTTAAAATGTAAATAATGATTACTGCTAGGAGGTGGCAGAATTATAGGAGACATTTTCTTCTTTAAGCTTTTCTTCAATCTCTAAACTATTTATAATGGCTGTAATAGTCTTCTTGTAATATCCTTGATGAGCAAACCAACTCTAAAGAAGAGAAATATGTCATGTAATACTCACTACAACCATATGAGATCACTGTGAGCCTATCAATTTTCAACAAACAAGGAAATTGAGAATTAATACAGGTAATATAGCAGGAACATGGACTATAAACCCTAACAGAATGACTCTGATGGTTTTAATTGCTGTGCATACTTCCCCTCCACCACAATGGCAAAATTTGTCACCCTGAGTGTTTACTGACTAAAAGACAACCTCCTTATTTAAAAGGTGCTATAATAATTTAGGAGAATATGACTACAAAAGAGGAATCTAGGTACTTAAGATAATCAGGTAAATTATCAAGCTAGAGAAATTAAAAACATCTCTTAACTGAAGCTATAAACAGAATCTGTATTAGAGAGCAAGTTAACACTGTGGTTGAAAATATACCGTAACAACAAATTAGCCCACAGCTAAATGCCGTAATACAACAGAAAGCAAGAACTATATGTCAAAGAAGGCTCCAGATATCTACTTAACAAACTTCCAAGAAAGAAGAAAACCCATTTGAAGATACAGTTACTAGACCCTGGAGAGAAAGGATCTGAATTTGTCCTCCAAAACTCTGCAGCCCTTTCAGCAAAAAGAGGGATGAACCACTGGTGACTAAAGGATAAAAAGGAACTTAAGGGAAAAAGAAAAAGCGCTGTATACAATGCCAAATTATATGATCTGCAACCAGCCTAGCAAGCCATCCTTAGTTTTTTTCCCCTTGATCCAGCACTAAAGGCCCTCAATTAGAAATAATCAATTTTGCTTGGCAAAAGGTATCAAGACACAAAAGTACTCTGGATCAAATTCTGTAGTATCAGCCTAATTGAGATGCATTAAAGTTAATGCCAAAAAACAATAGGGTGTCTATTCACAGATCTTTCTAGATGTTTTAAAAGCAGAAAAATATTGAAACAGACTCTAAAGGGGAAACTTTCTATATGTAAAAACATGCTGCTTTTAGATACACTACCAAGACTTAGTAATTCAAAATTAATCATGTACTTAAAATGTTTTTGATTGTTAGCAAAAGTGGCTACCTCTTCAGAAAACTATAAAGCTGAACTGCTACCTTATTCTTTTTTTTTTTTTTTTTTTTTTGCGGCACCGGGGATCGAACTCACAGGTTCGCACCTGCCAGACAGGCACTTAAGCTGCTGAGCCAAACTCCCGGCCCTGGTTTTTTGAGGCAGGGTCGCACTATGTAGCTCAGGCAGGCCTTGTGCTCGCGCTGTAGCCCAAGCCAGCCTCGAACTCACAACACTCCGCCTACCTCAGCCTCCCGAGTGCTGGGATTAAAGACGTGCGCCACCACGCCCGGCTTGCTACCTTATTCTTGACACTAACACAAATACTAGATAGATTAAATACTGAAAAAGAAAGACTCTAAAACAAAGTAGAGGTTAATATTTTTATAATCTTAGATAAGTAAATCTTTTCTAAACATGACATAAAATTCAAAAAACCACAAAGGAGAAGTTAGCAAAACAAAATATATAAAAATTTAAAATTTTATAATATCTGAACACTATAGTATCTAGACTTTAAAAATGACAAGTAATCTTTACCACATTAAAATGTTCATAATCATACTTGATTGATACGACTCCCAAAAATAAGAAAGTAAGAATTCTGCTGAAAATCAGAGAATACAAACTAGTACCAAAAACAAGAGGGAAATCTGACAACATGTATCACAATTTCAAGTTATAGATTGTTTTACCCAATAATTCTACTTGCAGGAGCTAACCCTACAGGCATACCACACAAAGATGTTCATTACAACAATGTTTATCAGTATGAAAAAGCTGGTGCCCACCTAAAACATCTGTGAATTGAAGCTTAGTTAAATCAGAAGTCACAAATATAAATGTTTTCAGGACCTGGCACAGGTGATAGAAATAACCTCAAAAGGCCAGTTCTAAAATAATACACAGATGGTGAGGTTTGTAATGAACTAAAGAGCTCATTTCAATAATTCAAATTACAAAAGTTATACATGGTATAGGCCAATGTGGCCAGCCCCACACATCCCTGGGGTGATTTGTAATCAATCTACAGTCATGGGTTAAGTTCTGCTGCCTGTTCTCTCTGCAACCAGCCTTAACTTGCATACTGAATGCTTACCTATTCTATTGCATGTAAGTAGTTACAACGGTGCACTAATGTGCTATCACGGACTCGCAGGATTGGCCCCAAATTTAAAGGTCAACTAGTCTAACGTGAAGCTTCCTTTGAGGCTGCAGTCATTCACTCTAGTTAGGCCCAGATAAAGTACACAGAGAGGAAGGGGAAAGAAATGGAGAGTGATGGAGTAGAGGTCAGAAGTCAGGGAATGAAAACACAAGGCCAGGCTTTCCTCTTGGATTTTCTCTTTCCAAAAGAAAAAAATAGATGGAAGTGCTAAGAATAAAAAAGGTGAAATCTTGTGCATCACATACCTTCCACATAACTATAAAACTCATGTTGATCAAGTACCACAAATTCAAGCACTATTCTCATTTAAGTGTAGAATTCATGCCATTGTTAAATATTCCTTCAGCAATAAACTTCCACCTGCTAGTCTCACTAACCAGGCCAGTACAAGAAAGAGTTGCCACAGATAATGTGACAGATTGTACATAGTACTTTCATTGCAAGATCTTAATTCATCCCAGGAGTTGTTTTAAATTAATCCTAGAATGGCTGCAGTTTATAATTACAGCCTTAGCAGCGCTTCCAAAAGTGGAAAAATTCCACTTGAATCTGGAATAAAACCTTCCTTACCAGTGTGTGAAAATAATCATATGCTTGGTCCTTTCATTATCTGGGAGTAAGAGTATTTGGAAGAGAAAAGCAAATCTCCTGACTTTATTTCATTTTAAACACCGCTCTCTTTAAGATATTTAAAACTCATACTAGACACATCCATGCCTGAAAGTCACAAAATTCCAGAATAGTTTTCATCATTATTTTTTTCAAAGAGCAAATGAAAGTGAATGATGAGTCTACAAAATGAAACTGAGTTTGCCCTTCCTCCAGGACCTGACCACCTTTGGATCCAATGTGTACCAAAGGAACTCAACTACATATACAGGAGCACCCAATAGCTGGCAGTTCCCAGACAGCTCTCTGTGTTTTTGTGTATGGGTCTATATCTCTCACAACCCTTACTTGAGTTATTTTATATTAACAATATACTATCAGGCTTAAAACTATTTTGAAAAATAAAATGTGGGAACTGTCCACATCTTATAACTTCTACAGGCAAGCACAGAAGGGAAACAATCTGGCCAGAGAACACATAGTCAATCAATGTTTCAATCAGTACGCTTAATACTTAAACTCCAAGAACAAGAAAGCCATATCCGAATTCAGCTCATCACTGCTTTAAAGTCAACATTTGAGCTAAAAAGTGGAAGGTGCCCTGGCAGGGTCATCAACAAAATGTGAAGTAAGTGTTATAGCTTCCTCCTACCTTCTTTTGTGGGAGCAGATCATCTAATTACCTTTAAGTCTTCTCCTTTTCTGGGAGTTCATCCGTCTTTCCACCTTAAGCGTTCCACATATATATAATGTGCTGAATATCTACTCTGCGTTAGGCACACTGCTAAAACTTTGTAAGCACTTAAAAATTTAATCCTGGGGCCAGGGATTTAGCTCAGTGGCACAGCACCTGCTCAGCAAGTGTGAGGTCCTTCCCTATACCAAAAAACAAAACAAAAACAAATAAACAAACAAACAAAAAATCTCAATAACCCTGAGGTAAATGTGGTTAGTATATTCATTCTAAATTAAGCAACTTGTCCAGGGTTACACATCTCCTAATAGTGAAGCGAGGACTGGCAAGATCTATCTGGTTCTTGGTCAGTTATCCTCCCTTCTAAGTTTATTTTAACCTTCTGAGTGTCCAAAGCACTTACAAAGAAGAAGGGGAAAAGATTTTACAAGTACTAAGCAATATGTACCTGCTTTATACAGGTTATCACTTTCAGGCTCATATAACTCCTATGAAATATTTTATCAGTTAGCAAACAAAGACCAAGGGCTTGAGGGTCCTTGAAGACTTTTCAATATATGTGCTTTTGAAGATTTTTTAAGTCCCACCTTTAGCAGATGAAGAAACAGAGCCCTCAAAAGGTCAGCAGGCCTGATTAAGGACATACAGCTAGTTACTGTCAGACCTGATTCCCGATCCGTTGTTTTCTTTAGCTAGATATAAGCCATCATTCTGAAATGAATCCACATATTAATAATAAGGAGTAGAAATGCCAGGCACTATTGCTAAATGCTTACTATGCTTTATCAACTTCGATCTAGAGATTCCCAACACTGCAATTCCAAGCAATGTTTTCTACTAAAATTTTATGAAAGAAGGAAAAAAAAAACCCTAAATTCCACATCTGTCAAATCTATAGTCCAATTAACAAGTTTCTATATACACAGATGAAGAGTTATTACAAAACATAACTGTGAAAAGCTCTAGCAAGTTCTGTAAAGAATGCACAATGAGCTCAAACGACAACACATTTTGAGGACCTATATGCTGCAGTTATTCTCTGAGTGCTGGGTACATCAGAGAAAGAATATGCAGCATTTCAGTTAGACATATGTTCATCATTAGCACATACATAATGCTTTCCATGCAAACATGCGTGCATTACTCTAAGAGAAATAATGATCCTGACATCAGAAAACCTGGATCTAAAGCCTAATTTTATCACTTATTCATCATGTGTTGCAGATGACGTGTCACTGGTGCCTCCAAGACTCACTGCTAAATGAGTGGGGTTAAGATCTACAGGGCATAGGTGCGAAGACAGTTTGAGAAAAAAAATGAGCTAAAACTCTACATGCATTAAGCATGCAATAACTACTATTTTTATTATTTCCTTCCCAAATTCTACAACCTAGTCTTAAAACAGTAAGTATCCCTGCCAATAAAATGAAAACTATGAAAATGAGAACCAATATAAAAATTGGTGAGAAATATTCAGTTCCTTTTACTAGTGTGAAAAAAGGAAATTAACAGGAAAGACCATACTGACTAGACAACAGATTATAGGTTATGAGAAGAAAAACTGGGAAATGAGTGCCTGAATGAGACTAACAGGCATACTGTGACAAGAGACAGCACCAGAAAGCACATCAAATGTCTGCTACAGCCACTAGACCTCCTCCACAGAGAAGAGATGGCTCTGTTTTCAAAGAGGCTATATTTGGTCAAAATCAGAAGTGTTTTTAAAATAATTTCCTTTTAGTTAGCATGACATTTTGTCACAATAATGTAATTATTATAAAACCCATGGTTACAAAGTAAACAAAGAATATGTTTTAAAAATCTAATAATTAAATTGTTCCAATGTGGAAAATATTTACTTAAGTGGAAAACGCACAGCTTGTCAATGTGCATTGTGTTCTGAATAACCATTAAAAAAAATTTTTTTTAAGTCAATGTTAAACACTGCTCTAATGTCACAAAGTTTCCACTGACATGAAATAAATCTAAAACCATTCTCCCCTGGGTATCTAGTCTCCATCATATACTACTTTAAGAACAATTCTTTTGCCTGGCTTGTAATGTTCACAGTATTATTGTTTTCACGTCAGAAAACACCCAAAAGTTAACAGAGATAGGAAAAAAACCTGGAAATTTAAGTTCTAGACCTGATTCTGGGGCAAAGTAAGAAGGTTAGTGCTGTGTAAGACAGCATAAGCAAGTGACATGAGCAGTAAAAGGAATTTACCCAAGCCAGGATAAGAGTAAAGGAGCCAGACATTGTGGCACATGCCTATAAATCTGAGCACTTGGGAGGCTAAGGCAGGAGGATCACTGTGAGTTCGAGGCCAGCCTGAACTACATATAGCAAGATGCTGACTCCAAAAGAGTAAAGGTAGCAGTTTATTCAGGCCAGAGTACACTACCAAGGGGGACAACAGGGAAGTTTCCAATAGGCAGCCACTACAATTGTCTTTCAAAAATATCATCCATGCCTGTAATTCCAGCTACTTGGGAGTCTGAAGCAGGAGGACTGCCAACATTGAGGCCAGCCTGGGCAACTTAGCAAGACCCTTTCTCAAAATTTAAAATATTTAAAAATAAATAAATAAATGGATCAGAATATAGTTAGTGCCCTGATGTCAATCCCCACTATCACTGAGAGAGAGAGAAAGAGAGAGAGAGAGACAGAGACAGAGACAGAGAGACAGACAGACAGACAGAGACAGAGAGTCAGTCAGTCTCTGGACTTAAGTTCCTCAAACTATACAAAAGGATAAGAAATTCTGCCTTGTTTCTTATTTCTTAAAGGGAGCAGTGTAAGTATCACCAAGTCAGATAACAAAATATTAATATACTTTTGCATTAAATGTACCTTTAATGCTATCTATTAAGCAATGATAATATTACTATCAACAGCAAATGGAAGTATACCAGAAGTATGGACTTAACTGCTCTCTTGGCCTTGCCCTGTCTCTGGATTATTTGTCCTCAAAGAGCAAATGGTAATTTTTTTACAGAAGTAAAATGAAATGTAAAATAATGAGTAATAATATTTAATACACAATAAGCCCAAAAAAAATACAGCCTTACAATTCTCTGCTATCAGAATTATGCCACAGCTCTTTCAACTTGGTTCACATAACCCATCCTACATTTCATTTGATCTTTCCTCCAATCTTTTAGGAAAAGCACGATGGGTGGTATTACACTTGATTTTTACAGACCACAAACCGGAAATTCAAAAAGAGCTACTCACTGAAGATCCCAGTTACAGGAAGGGTCTCTTCTGATGTAATATGATGTTCATTCTGCTGGTCTGTGACACAAAAGCACCTCTATCTTCATAGGAAACTCACTTCATACGATGTCCTATTTCAGGCTGGTGAATTAATTTTATCACCCATTTTACCTGACAACCTTCTGTCTACACACTAGATTGGGCACACATGAAACGAAAGGGCAGCATCTATTGGCAAAAGTACGTGATTGCAACGGACGTACTCAGTTCGAGTATCAGTAAACATCCATAGTTCATCCATAGGTGGGTAGAAAGAAAAATTATATTGAATAGAGATATAAGAAAAAGTAAAGAATGGAGAAGGAATTGGAAAGTTCTAAAAATCATAATCATGACTACTTTAGTAATCAATTTCCAACTACTGTAGCAATAGTTTCAGAGCAGTATTTAAACCAGTCCCTTACAGAGGAAGTACTCTTTGGGAATGTATCTCAGTTTTTTTAATGGAAGGCAGGGGGAAATCATGAAAAAAATTTAGGTGACTGATATTTATGCCATGAACAATGTCTCAAAAAAGGAAGGGAAAGAAAATGAAATTGCCATTGATAAAGTCTATTACATTACAGTCACTTTACATGCATTACTCCATTTAATTCTCATGTCAACATAAAATCTATTTCATCGGTTCTAGTATTACTTCTGCTTTGCAGATGAGGAAAATGAAGCTCAGAGAGAAGAAAACTGGCCTAAAGCAACTCAGAAAATGGCAGTCAATATTTAAACCCTAAAAGTCTAACTCTAGTGATCTTAAGGACCAGACATACTGTCTTGTAACTAGAGTTGCAGTTACCTGGTACTGTGACACAATCTACTTCCATACAAAGAGACTCAGCTGCAATTTTATAGAACCTTCTGAACAAAAATGAAATCCAACATTTTCAGTCAAAAAGTTTGTATGGACAGAAAAACCAATAGCCTGAGCTGTGCTTTTTTCAGTAGCCAATAAAGTACCAACAATCAGTCCTTTCCTCTTTGAATCAACTTCTCAGTACTCTCTTTCCCTACAGTCAGTTCAAAGTCTCAGTAATCAAACTCCAACAGTGAAATGAAGAAGAGAAAAAAGACCTTCCTTCCATTCAAGAATTACCAGTGCTTGAAGTAAACTTGTCTAAAGACAGACAAAAAAAAAAGTTCAATTGTGTAGTATTTACCTTGAGTAACAAACACTGGGATTTTTAAGTGAAGTGACCATGTTGGGAGAAGGAAATGACATGAGGAACATATATCAGATAACGAAAGGTGTCCCACACCATGTTTTTCTTTCAGAGACACTGAGTAATATAAGGAAATACTGCTTTCTAATAGAGACTTTTTCTTTGGATGGGGTGAAAATTTTTAAATAAACCTTTTCTTTTGTCTTAACATTTCACATCCCAGAAAAGTAACTTACTGACCTCCCCAGAGCCTGAGTAAGAAAAACAAAAAAAAAAAAATTGGGAGGAGAAGCTGAAAAAGTATCTTTGACAGCTCAGAGGAAGAAGAGCAAAAGACAGGTGTGTAGGTAAATGAGACCACAACTCAGTCATGGCTGTGGGCCTAGGAATAAGCAAAAAATGTACATTTGCTTCAGTTGCAAATTAAAAACTTTGTCTTCTAGATTTCTAAGCTACATTTTAAAATATCTTCAGGGCACAGGCCTGTGGCTCAATGGATAGCACATCTGACTATGGATCAAAAGATTCTAAAACATCTTTCAGTCTTTGGAAGCTTCTTGATGAAGAACAAACAGTACTGAACCTAGGGCTGTTTTTCCTTTTCCTGTCCAACTTCAAATTATAGCAAAATTAAAGTAACAACCAAATCTGCACTTGGGTAGTAATGAGATCCAAACTTTAAAAATGTCAGGTTCTGATTATAGCAATTAGGAACTCCAGGCCTCCTGGACTTTTTCATAGCTAATATCAACCTGGCAACATTCCGATACCTAGGACAGGCTAACAAAGGATGCTTGCCAGAAGATTCACTGCTCATTCTCCTGTGACACACAGTGCCATGATTAAATTATTCTTAGAGGCTAGCTTGTTTATATAAACAGAACCAGACCGTGGCAAACAGATACATCTGAATAAATCTACTTCTCACTGTGATAACAAACAAACAAAAAAGCTAAACAGGCTTAAAATATGCAACTTGCCTCTCAAAACTGAAGGACAAAAACCATGAGCCTAAAAAATCAAAGATAACAATTATAAAAAGTATCATTCCCTATTTTTAACCGATTGATGAAACAATGAACTTTAAAATCATAGGAAATAATCTGAACACATCAGCAGAGGACTGGTTGAATAAACTCTCAACAGTACTAAGCATCAAGAAAAAAGGAATGATGAGTACACACTGCTATGGAGTGATTTTAAGGATACATAGTTAAGGGAAATGAAAATAAAGGTAGAAAAAACTGTACAATACAGTACTCCTGCCTTATAATGGGAGTACAAATATACGTATATTTGTGTGTAATCTCCAAAGCAACAACAAAAAGAGAGAGAGGAAAAAGAGGAAATAAACTAAATCTCAGAAACTTTCTTTTGTCAATTTGCGTTTGGAACCATATAGGTTATATAAATATCAAGTAAAAGAATAAAAACGTAAAACCTAAAAAGAGAAAGAAAAATAAAAAACCTGGTATATGGCACATCCACACAAAATTATTACAATTGGCTATAATACACAATAATTCAACCTTATATCTTTACTAGGATATGTCCTAAGAACAAAAAGAACACAATTGTTTTCAGTAACTGCTGGTGGAAGTTGCTGGTACTGTTATTCTGAGGCTGATATTTTTATTGTGGAATATAAAGCAAATATTAACACTGCTAGGGCAAAAGGAATTATAGATGTAAGATCAAAGTGGTTAAGTAAAAAATCTGTTGCATTCAATCTGTACTGGAAATAGCAGACAAATTCATGAGTCTGTTAAAAAAAAAATTACACATTTATTTTGCTTATTAAAAAGCCCTAGGAAAAAAAATGGCCTAGTTGTAGTGAGCATACCTTCTACCAGATCATGGTCTCTAAAGACCATTTCCAATGAAAGAAACTAGAGTGCTTCAAAAATGGCTGTTTCCAGGTTTGGTACAAGAAATGGAGAAGGTAAGTTGGAATAGTTCATTATACTAGAAAGCAAAAGAAGTTCTAGAAAACTCTTGGCGAGGCAGTCAGGAACCACACAAAAGGGAGCAGAATGATGAAATCCTCAAGAGTGGCCTCACAGTGATTGTGCCTAGTTTGTGCTTTCATGGTAAAACCAAACAAGGACATAACAGATCTGGGGCTCACATACAGCCCTGGATTTAAAAAGACAAAAACCAAATAATAAAACAGCTACAAACACATCCTACTAACACAGATGCAAGATAGGATCAATCTGAAAACCAGCCTTGCTGCCCTTACCTGGACTCAAAAACTCGACCACTCAGGACTCAGCACCGTCTGCAAGCCTGAATCCCACATTTGCACAAAGAACCTGAATGAGAATTTTTGGCATGAACTTTTCCGTCGTTAACTACCACTTTCCTTTGTTCAGGAAGCCACTAGTGTGGCTTGCTCTTCATCACAGATGTGACTTTCTTCTTGCTCAAGCCAGAATACCAAAAGAGCCTTCCTGTACCTATATTACCAAGTCCAATCTCATTTCTTTCATTTCTGGACCCAAGAACTCAGCTCTGGTAATAAAATCATGCTTCAATAAAACAGATTTTTATAAGTCCTGGAACATATCAAGATAAAACAATTGGAATTTTTAAAGAAAACTCCAAAGATCTAAAATGTTATCAATAAACTTAATTAAGAACAATTTTTTAAAAAAAGAGTATGGACCATAGGGGCATCCATTTACCTAAAAAACAAACAAACAAACAAACAAAAAACCCCCAAACAAACAAACAAAAAAATGAAAAGACTAAAACTCATCAAATATTTCTAAATCCATGAACACACAATACTATGAAAAATCACTGGTTATCTTTGGAATATGGTACCAAACCAACTTCTTATTTTGAAACACAGTGAAGGGGAAAATTGAACATATATTTCTCTTTTCTATATAAATTGTACATGAGAATATCTACATAATGAAATACTTAAGTTTAGAACTATTACAGTTGATAAATGTAGTAGGAATACTCAAACGTTATCATTTCGTGTCCTCCAATCAAATGACATTTAGGCAATGAACTTCAATTGCTTTTAACAACAGTAAAAGAGAGACAGCCACAAACCCAGACATTGTGAACCTCCAGATGGATGCAAACATAAAATCTATGACACATCTTTGCCAAAAAAAAAAAAAAAAAAAAAAAAAGTGAACCAGAGTTTGATCACACTTTCAGATCAGCAGTTCTCGAATTACAATATGTATGTAGATTTCTGGGAGATCTCTGATACCTTCCTTAGGAGAATCTGCAAGATTAAACTGCTTTCATATCAATCCTAAGACATTCTTTCTTTTCTACTGTGCTTACATACTAGTCTTAGTATGAATCCAAAAGTGGCACCTAACAAGGTCAGCAGTTACTGCATTCTTCACAATCACATGCTATGCTTTAAAAAAAAAAAAAAAATTCCCTTAAGACTAACCTTGAGGGGAAAAAAGATCAGCACCTCCCGAGAACCCACCATGCTGGGTCAGGGAAGATCCAACCAGAAGACAACTAGCCAGCCTTCCTGGTGAGTGGCACGAGCGGCACGGACTCCAGGAAGAGAAAGATCAGCACCTCCTGAGAACTTGCCATCCTGGGTCAGGGAGGACCCAACCAGAAGACAACTAGCCAACCTTCCTGGTAAGCAGCGCAATGGGTTCCAGGAAGAGAAAAGTCAGCACTTCCCATGAGCCTATTGGTGCACTGGCTGAGAATCAACACCCTGTACCCCTATAAGCAACCTGCTGGTGCAGAGGACCAGCTAAGTTGATAGCAACTAAGGTACATAAAGCAACTAAATTTTGCTTGTATTGTTTGGTTAATTCTGCAGACCAGGAGCCAGCAGTCTGAGCATCTCTTGGGAGGATGACAGTATGCAATGTAGTAAATATGGGGGGATTCCCTTCTATCTTGTCTTTGAGGTCCAATATTGTTCTCACTGTTTTGCTTTATTCTGTTTTGATTGGTTTTATTCTGTTTTGTTTTTGGTTGGATTTTTACTATGCCTGATGGAATGGACAACTATTGTGAAGATAATAGGATATACTACAGTAGCTATTGTTTTCCTAGCATCCTGCTTTGAGGTTCTGTACCAATTCTACTGCTTTGTTTTGACTGACTTTATTCTATTTTGTTTTGTTGGATTTTACTATCTTAAAAAAAAAAAAAAAAAAAAAAAAGAATATCCTTGAGGGAGTAGTGGCCACGTGGGGCTGGGAAGAGAAATAAGAAGCCAATTTGCCCTTCCTGTGAGCCCACAGTGGCCATGTGAGGCTGAGAAAAGAAACAAGACACCAATTTGCCTTTCCTGTGAGCCAGCAGGAGCCATGCAGGGCCAGGAAGAGAAACAAGAAGCCAATTTGCCCTTTCCGTAAGTCAGCCAGTACACAGGCTGGGAGACAAGAAGAGTCTCCCCTCCCCCTGGCCCCATAAGCAACCGGCTGATTTGCAGGATCACAGGCTGAGTTGATAGAACTAAGGTACAAAAATAAATTAATACTTGTATTTTTTGATTGACTTTGCAGGCCTAAAGCCAGTAGTCTGAGCATCTATTCAGAGGATAACAATATGCAATATAGCAACTATGGGGGATTTCCTTTCATCTTATTTTTGAAATCAAATAGTGTTCTGTTTTGTTTTGATCCATTTTACTGTTTTGTTTTCTTCAATGTTCTGTTTTGATCAGTTTTATTCTCTTTTGTTTGATTTTATTATGTCTGATGGTACGAACAGCAATTTTGAAGATAACAAGAGGCATTATGGTAGCCATTGTTGATTTCCTATTACGCTGTTTTGAAAAACTGTATCACTTTCATTGTTTTGTTTTGATTGGCTTTATTCTGCTTTATTTTGTTTAGTTCTATTCTCTTTAAAATAAAAAAAAATTTAAAAAAGAATATCCTTGAGGTAGGAAAAAGTATTAATTTTACTAAAGTTCATGCCTTTTAACAGTATCCGTGCTCAAACAGGAAGTTGGCATACAGTGCTGCAACTGTAACTGAAACTTGATGGTCTTCTTCAGGAAAACATTTGAGCTATTGAGCTCTGACCTCAACCAGCTGTTTTTTTCCACACAGCACCATTTTTACAGGAAAGATACACTAATGAACTGTGGTTATGCAGACTTGGGTATCTGACAGAGATTTTCTTAAAAATGAAAAAACCAAATCTGTCACTTAAAGGAAAAGAGCTAAGTTTGCTCTAAAATTCAAATTTTCAAACAAAAAATAGAATTTTGGAAAACCTGTTCCATCACTATAAAATTTGATAATTCCCCTTCACTTAGCTTTCTGATGAGATTAGTCATAATTTTAAGGAATATAAATCTTTTTATATACTATACAATGAAATGTGCCAACATTTGGAAAATCTGTGTAACTCAGTGAACCAATGTTTTCCAAATGACCAAGGCATGATGTTACAAAACATGAGTAAACATTCCATTCAAAATATAAGACATGCCAGAGAATTTTAATATGCAGAGTCAGAAAAGTTCATTGATGTAGTTTCAGATTCCACACTGCAACAAACCTTTATGAAACCACCACAACTGAGTTTGTATGTAGGGTCAAAAAAAAAAAATAGCCACAATTATCTAAAAAGCCTATTAAAATATGCCTCCCTTTCCCAATTACACATCTTTGCTAGGCCAGACTTTCTTCACATATTTCAACCCAAACTATATATATATAATGACAGACTGAATGCAAAAGCAGACATGATAATCTAGCTGTCTTCTATTAAATCATATACATTTTTTAAAAAGTCATTTTTTTCACTTGTTTTTGTAAATATGGTCCATTTGTCATAAACACATTTACATTACTGTATGAGTCTATTTTGCATCTACTAATAAGTTATTTTAACATTCTCAGTTTTAATTTCAGAAAATATCAATAAATATAACTCACATAAGTAAAAGTTCTTTGGGGACCTCGATAGTGTTTTGTCTGTTTGTTTTGTTTTTTGTCCCTGAACCTCCATGCAGAGGATTGAATCCATGACCTCCTGGAAGGTAGGCAAGTGCTTTATCACTAAGCTGTGCCTCCAGTCCTCACTAATGTTCATAAAAGTGAAAAGATCCTGAGAACTCCTGTTCTAGATTTAACTATCAATGTGTAAAAAGTTCAGGAAATACATTGAACAGTTATCAATTAGATGCCATCAGGAATATCCAGATTGTTGGGAACAATAACCAGTTTCTTAACAATATCACAAAGTAGTGGCAGTGGGAAGCTATAAATTAAAAGCAATTTAAGAGGATCAATCAACTGTACTATATAAAATCTTATTTGGATTCTAATTCAAACAAAATATCAAAAAAGTATAATTGGGGAAAACTGAACAGTGACAAGCATTTTATAGCATTAAGAATTTTTAAAAGTGTAATAAAAGTATAATCATAAAGAGGTATTTAATCATTTACAGATATATATAATGTTTAGAAATTATATGTGCCTGCCTCTGTTTACTTTAAAATAATCAAGGGATGAGGACAAGGAACAACAATGGTGTTAGATGATGAAACAAGAATAGTTATAAGTTAATGATTCTTGTAGCTGAGTCATGGGAAGGAACTACATTAGATTTTATCTTATAATGGAGGCTGGTATATTTAATGATATGCACTAATTATCTTTTACTCATTTGCAAACAAATCGACAATAAATTCAAAGACAGTGTTTGGTCTGTCTTTCTTTAGTCTTTATAAAATGGCAGATAAAAAGTTTCAAGTTGTGGAGACCTACGTTTCCAGAAAACAGAAAGATGTGTCCTTGATAGTATTAAGCATGAGTAAATGAAGAATCTCTGCTTCCAAATCAATCTTGATTTTAAATTATAAACAAGGTAGTGGTAATTTTTACTTGTCAGCGAATGTCTAATTTCCGAAGTATACAGTAAAAGCAAAAAGTATGACCTACTAAACAATGAATAATTGACCATGTTTTGGCAATTCAGTAATACTTCTTTATAAAAACTCAAAGAAATCTCAACTTACAATCAGATTTGGAGTCCTGAACGGTTAAGATAAAGTTTTAAGAGAACGTAGGTTGTGGTCAATTGCCTGGAGCAAAACTCCAGACTGAAATTTATCCTTCCCTACCATAAAAAGACAACTGAATGATGTAATTATCCAGAGAATCTGAATAATTAATCTTGTTCAGATTCTGTTACTTTCATCAAATTAACTTTGAAACAACAGTTTGGTGGCTTTACATTGTGATGGGCTCGTTATCATACAACTTCAAAGGCATATTAGATCTCTGTGCTGCATTAGGGTTCTATTTTTAATTTCTTTGATACACCACAGAAAACTAAAAACAAATATGTCCAGAACGAAAGGGTATGGTAGGCACTAATTACTTCACCTAAAGATTTTTGCTTTAGTCCCTCTCCTGGCTTGTTCAGACCCCATACCTGTATGCAGCGGTTACCATGACTCAGGACTCCCTGGCCACACTACAGGACCCAGCATCTCTACAGGACACCCCGCCACACACACTCCTTTAAGGTCAAAATGTCTTCTCCCTTCTCCTGGCTAGAAAATTTCTATTCATGTTTCAAAACACACTTCAAATGAGATTTCTAGATGCCTTTCTTGGGCTTCTTTCTCTTTTCTGGGCTCCTACATTTATTAATAAAAGAATTTGTGAACTGAGAGAATTTACTGAAACATAAAAAAACCAACAACCACCACCAACAGATTAATATAGCTAGGAATAAATTTAACCAAAGAAATGCAAGACTTGTATACTTTTTTTGAAAATTACAAAATGCTATTGAAAGTAACTGAACAAAATAGATACTACACTTGATCTTAGCCAAAAGGCCAAGAAGCAATCAAAATAGAAGTAAATGGGTGGGGGGAGAAAAGGATTTACCAAAACAGTGTACAGAGAGGCCACACCATACAGATGGTTAAGAGGATGGGTTTTCAAGCCAAATCATTTTGGTTCAAATCTCTGCTGATCTATATACTCTTTCCGACTTATTCAAGTCTTTCAAATGTCAAGTCCTACAACAAACCAGCCTTTGGTTTTCCTGATCAACTTTTTGTTTTGTACTTCATCAAATTTTGTTTTTATCTTTATCCTATTTTCCGCTTACTTATAATCTTTCTTGCATCCTAAATAGAAAATGCACTTAAGGTTATAAATCTTCCTCTGAACACCATTTTTTGCCATATCCTACATGTCCTTAATTACAGGAAATACAAAGTTTTAGAGTTCTTATAATTCATTACTAAGCAGTTTATAATTTCTGTTCAATGTTATCTTTAAAGCAAGAACCATTTACATAGACCTTTTTACATTTCCAAGTGGGAAAACATGGCTTTGCTATTTTCTTATTATTCATTTCTAATTTTGTTGAGTTGTAGTCAATGAATACAGCCTGTATAATTTCTATGCTGAGGCAAATTTCTTTTTGAGCACTTTAAAACACAGCCAAATTTTGTGAATATTCCATGTTTTTAAAGCTTAACTTCATTTGAAAGGCTATTCTATTTTCTGTTTTTGTTGACTGCATTAGTAATAGTTTTGAGTTTTTCTTTCAAGCCAAAATGTCATTCACTCACTCATTCATTAGTGATAGCGATTGAACTTAAGGTCTGGCATGTGCTAAGTATTCACTCTATCGTTTCACTCTATCGCTGAACTATGTTCCTACCCTGAAATGTCAACTTGAGAAAAGAATTCTTAAGTCAATTATGACTCAAGAATACTTAATTATGATTGTAATTTTCTCATTTTTTCTTGTACTGTATTTCTATCAATTTTAGATAAATATATATGCTTCATATAGATTCACGACTTGCATCTTCTGGACCAGTATACCTTGTACCATGATACAATACATTTCCTTCTCATATAATAGTCTTTCAAATCCTATTTCACTTTAAGTGAGTATTTGCCTAGTATATCTTTTTTTTTTTTTTTTTTTTTTTTGTACCGGGGATTGAACTCACAACCTCTTGCTTACCAGGCAAGTGCTTGAGCCACTAAGCTAAATCTCTGGCCTGCTTAGTATATCTTTTTCCATTCTTCTGTTTTAAACTATTCAGTAATACTTTATTTTATCTTTCACAAATAGCTTTTAGCTGGATTTTGACTGTTATTTTTAATCCAAAGTTTCTGTTTTTAACAGGTGATTTTAGTGCACTCAATATTTTCTGTG
Source organism: Dasyprocta punctata (assembly GCA_004363535.1). Taxonomy (NCBI): domain Eukaryota; kingdom Metazoa; phylum Chordata; class Mammalia; order Rodentia; family Dasyproctidae; genus Dasyprocta; species Dasyprocta punctata. The sequence goes on from RJWM01016440.1 coordinate 26,916, forward strand.
ATTACTGATGTGCTTACATTTACATTCTTGTCCTATAAAGCATTCAGCTCCAGTCACAGTGCATTTTTCTCTCCTTACACACTCCAAGTAGGTCCTGCAAGTAGGTCCTGCTTCACTGTATTGTTCTCTCTTCCTCCCTATGGCTTGCTGTCCTTACCTGCTCCTGTCTTGGCTGAATGACCTGACTCTCCACAGGCCTACCTCATGCTATCTCTTCACTAAGCTTTTTTAAACTAGTCACTATTGCCTGAACTGACATAGTTACTCTATTACTTAATGTCTTATTTTTCTCACTACAAACTCTTAAAAGCATGGGCCTCGTCTGTTTTGTTCACCATTGCTGGCATGCAATTTATCTTAAATTTAAGTATTACAGGTTATTTTTGGAAGATTCATAAGCCAAAGTAGGTTTAAATTTATAGCTTTCTGTGGCATTAGGAATGGACAAAATGAGATGGTCTGAATTCTCATAAAAGTAATATTATTTTCTAAAATTGTGATCTGTTTATTGAACATGAAATCAATTTTAGAGGATACTGTATTTTCAAGTACCTTTTTTCACTTTAATCACTACATATCTTAAACATTAGGGGAATCTGAGTTTTTGTTTTTTCAACTTGGGAAATAAGGCAATTCAATTTTAGAAAAGGGACAAGTATTCAGTTTCAAGAGAAAATATGAATTTTTTTGCCAGTATCAAATTCTGCCACTACTGATTAAATTATTTCCTATTTGTCATTTTGGGCAAAAAGTTCATTTCAAAATAGCAACTGCCTTCTCTTCTCAGAAAGAGAGTATCTGTTTTCATAATTAAATACTGCTTGTCTGGAATCAGAAAATCTTTTCTTTTCTATGAGACTGTTAAGGGGATATGCTAGCTAGTCTGACACATACCCTCATTAATCTTAGGAGATTACTTAGAACTTTCTCCAATGGATGAGTTCTTTCTTTTCCAATGTGATTTACAGACAAACATTTTTCATATGGCACTTCTTCAGTACCTCTGATAAGAGTTCAGGAGGCTCAAAAGAGGTAAAAATTAAATTTAAAATTCATACAATGTTAAGAAATATGAATACATCTTTATCTCTGCATACCTATAGTACCTCAAAGAAAGAAGAAACTTAAATGAAGACAGACTACATTCTAAAAACCTTTTAGATAGATTTTCATGTGTTATAGTCACCAGGAAGGCAGACAAAAACACCACTGGGTGTTACTGTAGAGAGTCTAATTCAGTAGGTCTGGGGCAGGGTCTGAGACATTATATTTTCTACAGATTTCCAGGAGATGGCCTGGGGGGCACTTTGAGGACTGTTCTTTTAAACTATCATTTACATACTTGCATTGGAATTAAGGTGAGAGCTTTAGTCAAGAATGTAAAGGCATCAGAGATAGTTTTCATTTCTTCTCTGTCACTCAGCAGTTCCTGAATATCCCATTTCAAGTTTTTTCCATTGGTTAGCTTGAAATGCTCTTAAAACATTAAAAAAATAAATTCTGAAAATGAAAATAGTTTTATATATCTGCATGGGTTGGCTCAGGTATATATGAATTCAAATGATTTGGAGCAAGAGTCCTAACATCAAATATCTCTAGGAGAGAGACAGGTCAGACAGTAAGTGAAGTAGGCCAGGTTAACATGGAGGATTGGAGAGGCCATGCTAACAAGGGCAGATGCTACTCAGTTGCAGATGACCATCATCCAATAAAGAAGGTCTATCATAGCCAGATCTCCCACGCTTTTAAGATAAACTGGAGATCCGACACTTCATGTAAAATCTCTCAAGTTTTAAATACAGGCAACTAATTTTAAAAAATCTAAACACTGTATGCAACACACAGAAAGGTCTGTGGGCTGCATGATGCCAGTTTATGGCCTCTAGGTTAGAAGAAAGTCTCAGAAGGAATACAAACTGGGCAATGTGTTAAACTATGCATTTTGCTCAGGGACCACTTCCCCTAGTAATCACCTACTTCCAAAATTAAAAGCCCTTTCTAAAGACCTATGAAAGAAAGCCCCCTTTTATAAGCAGTTTTTCCATTAAAACAAGTTCTGTGCAAATGATCTTAGTGGGAAAACTGTGGGAAAGAGAAATGAGTTCTTCATACCCTGCAACTACTGATCTGAGAAAAATGACTAGCACTGATGTGACTAGGATTTCAAAATCACTAACTCTTATAACACTGTTTTTAAAAAGAAAGAAGAAAAGCTAGACCAAGGGAGTACAGACCTGGGGATTCTTAAGCATTCTACCAAACCTCAAGATGTGATTTGTGAAGTGTAAATTATTTAAACATCTTGGCCTAAAAATTCACTAAACTGAGAAAATCACATTTTACAACTACACAGACAACAAAGAATAGCAAGTATGATAATTCAAATCTCATGTCTACTCTGATTAACAATAACATCCTACAGCACCATGTTAAGGACTTTATATAAATAAGATATAAATAAGATTAAGTCACTTCATGGCAATAGTTTTCTATTCCACTCAGACTAAAAGCTAGACTCATTACAGAAAAAGTCCTGCACTGTCTGGCTTCCCATTATATTCTGATCTCATTTCCTGCTACATTCTCCTGATGCCATTCCAGACATAGCAAGCAAGTCTATGCTAGGCATGGTGGCACACTACCTATAATCCAATCTATTCAAGAAGCTAAGGCAGAACAATTACAAGTTTAAGGCAATTTATCTAGACCCTGTAGCTCAGTGGTAAGCTTGCTTAATATGCACAAGACCCTAGATTCAATCCCCAATACCACCAAATAAATAAATAAATAGAAAACAAAGACTTCCAAAGCCCAATCCTGACTTAGTGGAAAAGACAAACACCAAAGACATGAAAGAGGAATGACAGTGGGTATGCTCCTTATATGGTCTCTTTTATACAGTAGATAAAAACACAGAACCTATGTTTAGAAAATCTACAGTCCATATATAGTATATTAACACAGTGATTAGAAAAATACTTTAAGTTGCCTCATGCCAATGGTTTTCCATTCCACTCAGAGTAAAAGCTAGACTCCTTATTACACAAAAAGCCCTGCACTGTCTGGCCTCCCATTATACTCTGATCTCACTTCCTGATGCATTCTCCTGAGGCCATTCCAGGCATATCAAGCAAGTCTACGCCTTGAGATCTTTGCACCTGCTATTCTCACTGCCTGGAGAGCTCTTCCTTAGGATGTGTACACAGTTCACAACTTTATCCTCTTGCCAATGAGGACTTCCTTGACTACTCTATTTTAAAAAGCCAACCCTGCCTCCCTTAGCCTCCTCTTGCTTTATATATAGCATTTTCCACAATTCTTAACACCACCCAATACACTAAATATTTTGCATATTTTTCTTCTAGGGTGAAACCTCCATAAGGGATGGGTTTTCAGTCATTTGGTTTACTTCTTCTTCCCTAGAATAGGGCAAAGCATGTAATAGCCCTAAAAAAATAATGACTAAAAAGATGTAGGAGTGAATAGATGATAAAGCAAATGAACCTGAGTTCTAACACTGGTCTGGTGACTAATCAGTTAAATAAATTCAGGTGAGTCATTTTGGTCCTCAAAAGACTTCTATCTTTGGTTGGATAATCTGTAATACTTTACGAAAGTATAAATTAAGTCACAGAAGAGTGACATCACGTCCTGTAGGACAGTCAGGACAGTGGAAAGCCAGGTTAAAAAGGACTTCCATGTTCCAACCCAGTGCTCAAACTAAGCCCTTTTAGAAACAATAACAGAACTGTAACAGCTGAATACCAAACTTTAGAATTTAAGAATGTAAAAATAAAAAATTCCTGAAAGGAAAAATCTTTTCTAGAAATATTCACAAAAGGAATATGAACTCCTTAGCTTACTTTAAAAAAAAATTTATTGCCTTCATTCATTAAATCCTGTGAATATTACTAAGTATCTGAGTTTGATGGAGACCATTCCACAGCACAGAAAGAAAAAAACACGCCCAGTTTTTCATAAGAAACTTTTGGAACAGGTTTTCTTCTCCTCTTCCCTGAAGTCACTGGCTCTCTACGCCTTAACCACTTTAACTAATGGTCAATCCACCTTCAGACCATCCAGGTTATCTTCTTAAATATAATTTGTTTCATGTTCAGTTTAATAATCTCACTATATACATTGTTTAATTAATATACATGCTCAATATCATTAACATTATTAAAAAGAGCAAATTTGGATTTACAAAAAAAAAAAGAAACTTTGGAAGATTTTAATATTCATTCTCTAAAAATATTGCAAATAATCCTTAGGAAGAGACTGATTAGCAAAAGAACAAAGACCAAGTATCAACTTCCCTTCAATCTAATGCTTAAGTATAAAATCAGCATCTCAAATAATCTGTTAAAGAGAAATGCATCTTCATTTGATGACTATTTTTTTTACCACTATCAATTTCACACTAGACAAATAGAAAAATGGCAAGTCAATAAGGGATTTATAAAGTAAAAATATGCCATTAATCAGGTGCTCAGAACTTCTCTACTGTCACTAAAATGTTGTCAGTAAGTGTGGTCTGCCCAGAACTGCTGCAGTGGCAGTTAACAGAAGACTCAAATTGTGCAAGAAAAGGCTTAAATGCTCAGGTACTTCCCGTAAAATGACAGAATTGGATGTGCCACAGATATTTCAAGTAACTTCTCCCAGAAGAGACAACTATTTAATTTCAATATTACTCACAAACTCATAGTCTCCATCCTGTGGTACTTTCCAGTCTGAAGAATTTTTCAGTGGGTCAGGTACACTCTTGCCAAAGCTGTTGATCTGATTTTCCTTTTCTTTCTGTTCGAAGTATTCAAGGAAAGATGGTTTTGCAGGCTGCATAGTCTCATCCCTTCCTAAAATATAAGAAAACAAAAAGGTAAAAAGGTATAATCCTATATTTTAGTAAGGTTAGTAAATAGATCTCTAGATGAGTTATGGTCATTGGATCAATGCAATTGAGTCTTTTGGTTAGAAAAGGACTCCTTCAAGTCCCTATTGAAAGTACAGAAAAATACACACATGCTCACTAAAATATTTCCCATAAAATTCAAGATTTCCCTATGATATAAATATACACATATACAAAGATGCCCCTAGGGTCTCTTTTTCTAGATAGAGATTTGGGCCCTGCAGGAACTCTGGGTAAGCTGCAAATAGTACATTTTGGAAGCCCCTCAGAAAATATTCCTATAACTTGCAAAGGGAAAACACTTGAGAAGCAAGCAAAAATATTTATTTAGTACCTACTATGTATAAAATTCTCCACAGCCATTGCAGTAGGTAGGGGGATGATGTATTAGGTTGACTTTCCTCAATAAACTCTCATAATCCAATTGGAATAAGAAATATACACAAGAAAAATAAAAGACATAAACTACAATCCACCTAACTCTGGCTTATAATAAAGTTAAGGGAGAAAATAGGATACAGTATTATACACACACACACACACACTGTGTTTTCAGTGGTGTAAAAATCACGTAAGAAAGGAAGAAAATTGGAAAAGAAACACCAATTAACAGAATTTGTCTCTGTTATAGGACTACAGGTGATTTTATTTACTTCCTGTAAATATATTTCTAAAGACGATAGTGCTGGATACAATTAATGAGTAAAACTGATTTGCTCTCACATATGCTCATAAAATCCTGGAGGGGGTGATTAAGAAAGACTTGGAGGGGAGGGCTTAAGTGGTTTCTCAAAACACCAAAGACAATAAAATTGGCAGTTATGCAACAGCAGTGACTAGATGAGAGCACAATAGAGCAGTTGCTAGTTACTAGTAACAATGACAAAAAAGAATAATTCACCTGGTACGATTTCAAACTCTATCTAGCTGAATGTACCTACTTCACAATTTGTCCTATGATTAGTAATCTAACTTGGAGAAATAAAGGAAGTGTTCCATGTTTTCTGTGAACATGATAGGTCTACATAGCTGTTTTCCACAATAACCAGGAAAAAGGGTAAGACGACTCAGAGCTTGGATTCCAATAGGGGTGGGAGGATCTGGAAGATAAAGAACAGCAAACATTTTCCCCCAGCACCCTTGTCCCATATGATCTTATCACATGACACCTGCCTAATCCAGTTTCAAGCCAGCACCTTGACTGGCTCCCAGATTTTTGCCATCTTTATCATCACCAATGCCAAGTTTGACAGCACCCACCCCCAGATTTGCCCATTTCCAGGTGCTGCCAAGAGTTTATTACACTGTTGTATCTTCGTTTATGGGGGATTAAATATGGTATCATACCACATTAGTCAATGAGTACATGGTATTTTGTTTTGTTGCTTCAGGTATAATGTCAGGTGCTTTACACGCTTTTTTTTTTTTTTTTTTGAAATTAGGTCTCACTATGTGGCCCAGGCTGCCTTGAACTCATGATCCTCCTCCCTTACAATCTTCCCACCTCAGCCTCCCAAATCGCTGGGATTACAGGTACATGTTACATGCCCAGTTTATTTAGCTTTCAAGTTAAATTTCAGGTATTATTTCGTACCATATTTCTCCAGGAACTACAACAAAATAAAACTTGTAAAAAACAGTGGTGCTTTAGATTAGCTCAGCAGTCAGGAAGTTCTAATCTTTTGCTCATTCCCTTTTTCTGGGACAGCTACAGGAGAGGTTATTACTGGCTCTCATTCAAGTCTGCAGCAATCCTACACATAAATCAATACATTAAAAAAAAAAAGTGTTAGGGCTGGGCGTGTGCTCTGTGGGAGAGTGCTAACACTCATGTGTGAAGCCCTAGGTGTGATCCCCAGCACTTGAGGGAAAAATGTTCAAAGAACCTCCTAGGGTCACACAACCTTACCAAATACTATTGGTGGACCACTGACACATTCAGAACATAGTATATTTTATACAAACTATCCTGACTAGATATACCAACCAACTGAACAGAGTAGAAAACCTAGAAACAAAACAGAAGTTCTGCCGGGCGTGGTGGTGCACACCTTTAATCCCAGCACTCAGGAGGCTGAGGTAGGAGGAGTGCTGTGAGTTCGAGGCTGGCCTGGGCTACAACGTGAGTGCAAGGCCAGCCTGAGCTACACAGTGCAACCCTGTCTCAAAAAACTAGGGCCGGGAGTTTGGCTCAGTGGTTTAAGTGCCTGCCTGGCAGGTGCAAGGTAGTGAGTTCGAGTCCCAGGACCACAAAAAAAAAAAAGTAAATAAATAAAACAAGTTCAAATGGCTACCAAAAAATTGGACAGTTATTTGTGAAAAGATTACATTAGGTCTGTATCTCATACCTTAAACCAAGAAAATCCCAAATGGTTAAAATGTTTAATGGAAAACAAAAATACTTGAAAATATGTGCGCACACTTAAAATCTATGTATTGAATATGCTTTCTAACTGTGACAAAAATTCAGATGCAATGCAAAAAGAAAAAAAGATCAAAAACTTGTGTGTGAAGAAAACATCATGAATTTTTTAAAAAATTAATAATCACATATGCTATAAGCCAAATGAAAAGACGATAAAGAGAAAGAAAATATTTGAAACAAATGTCTTGAAAATTTTGAGTTGTTTATGTATTAGGGAGATAAACTACTCATATGTTAAAAAAAGTTTCTTTTTTTGAGACAGGGTCATGTTATATGTAGCTCAGGCTTGCTTAGGACTCATGAAACTCCTGCCTCAATCTCCCAAGTGCTGAAATTACAGGCCTGAATCTTCCTGTCTAGCTAGAATTTGTCTAGAAGATCAAAAATGGTAGGGAAATAGAATAAAGACTTGAAAAGATAATACACACACAAAGATATCCAATTGTCTTTACATATGAATAAAGAAATGTTCAGATGCACTTATAGTAAGAGAAACTACGAAACTACTTAGAAAATGTATCTTACATTTCAGACTGGCAAAAATTCAAGTGCAGGACAACACGCTCTGTGTTGGTAAGGCCATGGGGCACTGGCATGCTCATACATGACTCAACTGGAATGTACAACTGGAATCCTCGAGAAGGGGATCCAGCACTAAGGATCAAAACAGGAAACCAGGAAAGGCACAGAAGAACCTTGTGGTGTTGTATTTGAACTGGAGAGCTTAAAATGAACCTTCCAAAAAAGAAATTTTTTTAAAAAGATTTCCAAGATTTTTTTATTAAAAGGCCTTGGAGCAAGGTCACCTCAGCACCAATGAGCACATGCAGCACTCAGATCTGAATCTCCAAATAGTATCCTTTGCTAAAAGGAAGGAGGGTTTCTTAAGAGAAATAGCTGATTTCAGGTCTAGAGAAACAAAATTATGAAGTAGGCCTAGAGCATCTTTCTGTGCCAAAAACGGTAAGAAAGTAGGCACTCAAAAATGGATGGGAAGCCGGGCGTGGTGGCGCATGCCTGTAATCCCAGCACTCGGGAGGCTGAGGTAGGCGGAGCGTTGTGAGTTTGAGGCCAGCTTGGGCTACAACGCGAGCACAAGGCCGGCCTGAGCTACATAGTGCAACCCTGCCTCAAAAAACCAGGGCTGGGAGTTTGGCTCAGTGCCTTAAGCGTCTGCCCTGGCAGGCACGAGGTTGTGAGTTCAATCCCCGGTGCCGGAAAAAAAAAAAAAAAAAAAAATGGATGGGAATATGTAAAAGAGATGTGAGAGGCACCTGAAGTGACCCCCACTAATACATGTTGTTACACTTTAAGCTAACAGAACATAGTAAGAATTCTCTTCTTCAGAAAAATCAGTTTGACAACCACACCATGAAAGTAAACATATATATATATATATATATATATATATATATATATACTTTTTCTTAGAAGATACACACCAAACAGAATGTCTTCTTTGGAAATATACATAGCTTAAGAGTCAATTGCATACATCACGTCCTTCTGTATCTATCTATCCATCCATCTGTATATACACATAGAGAAATGGGAAATGACTTTAAAAAGTCAATAAAAACAGCAATTCTAGATAGAACTGGTAATTGAAGGTAATTTAAGATTTTGTCTTCCATGGAATTAGCATTATATCCAACAATAAAACAATATCTTTCTGTGGTGCTTCATTTACCCCTCTCAGTTGTAATACAAGCCAACTTTAGAAGTTAAATCTTTATATCAAGGATGAAATATCTAATTCTAAACCAGGCCATAAAAATCAAAGAAATGTCAGCTAAGCTAGAACATAATCATGTGCCTAGATGAAAAGGTGAAAACATTTACTTACTTCATATTTGAATTCTTCTATTTGAGGATGACAGACCTTCTAACCTAAAGATCTCTAATATCACTGGAGGAAAACACCACCTAAACTTTTTCTTCTTTGGTTGAGACCAGGTCTTGCTATGTAGTTCAGGTTGACCCTGAACTCACTATATAGTCCAGGCTGGCCTTGAAATCATGGTGATCCTCCTGCCTCAGCCTCCTGAATGCTAGGATTACAGGCATACACCCTCACACTGGCCATACAAACTATTCTTTTCTCAACCACTATAAAGTCATAAATAAAAAACTATCTAAAATGTCTTTTGTCTTCATCTTTTGATATCAATACGAGGGACCTAATTATATCTGATATTTATTAGAATTCAATGTTTCAGAACTAGAGTAAATCTTATAATTACAGAAGTTTTTAATTTAATCACACATTCAGACATAAGCTGGAGAAGTGAAGTTGACACATTGCTCATTTAATTATAATAAAACGACTAAAGATTACATACATCAGATTACTAAAATGCTAAAGTTCATTTTGGAAACAGCACAACAGAAAAGTTCCTATTCTGGGATTTTACATTACATGGATTTTACCATTATTAAAAAAAAAATGGAAGAAAAAAACCTCTATCCTGAGGTTCTGAGATTTAGATTCTGTTCCTGATGTACATTCTTGGGAAATCCACCAGTCCCCAATCTGTAACAAAGTGTACACTGGATTACATTTTTACTATCCTTTATAGCTTTGAATATTACATGATTCTAACTGATAATCACACCTAAAAGCATACTTATGCCCCAGTTATCAATAACTATTCAAAAGGAGTTTTTATCTCCAGAGGGGATAGCGTCTAATCTAAAATATGCTACAAACTAGATGTGTATGGACACAAAGCAAACACCAGACCAAACTGCAAAATAGGCCTCAACAAATATTTTAGTGACAAGATTGTCTCCAATTTGGTGTCTTTTGTTGTTGTGCTGGTTTGGGTTATTTTTGCAGTGCTGGAGATTGAACCCAGAACCTCACACATGCTAAGCATATGTTCTACTGCTGAGCCACATTGCCAGGCCTGCATTTCCTTTACAACAGGCAGAGGAGACCAAGTTTTCCAAACTAATAAAGATATCATATAGATAAGCAGGCGATAAAAATATTTAATGTAACTAAAGCTGAAGAAATGAATAAAGAAATGGTGGAAGCCAACTCCACTGGCAAGACACAGCATAGAGTCAGAAACAGTGATCCCTTTATTGAGTCCAGAAATGAACTCCCTACACCACAATTATTCTTTCCACATGTGGGAGAATGCTTCACTGATGAATTATAATTATACAGAGGAGAGAGCATTGGTATTGTGACCAACATTTCCTCCATAACACTGTGATTAAACTGCAGAACTTGTTCTTAGCCTGATACTGCAGATTGAAAATCCTTGGTGAACAGATCTGCATTGCTATCACAATTAGTATCAAAGACTACTTTCAAAAATGGTGACAATAATTTCCTAGTGGTACCCTCATCCTTGAATTATGTCTTCTCACAGTAACACTGAGCCTGGTGGTCTAACTTCTTTTGGTCACTGAGACAACGGCAAATACATAGCAATCACAGAGACTTTGAAATTCTTGTGTATTCTACTACAATGTAAATAACCTTCAGCAATCCTGTTAGATAGTAAAATATCATGGGGCGGGGGAGCCTGGTCCACAGAGGCCTCAACTGAGGCCTTCATAAATCAGCCAGTCCCAGTTGTTATTTTACCAGCTGTTTACAGAACAGAGCTGACCAGATAAAATCAGGACAGAACCCTAGCTGAGCACAATTTAAATGCCAACCTACAGAATCAGAATTAAGTCACTAAATTTTGGAGCGTTTTATTAAGCCACAAAAGCTAAGTGATACTGAGTCTGACTTTGTCTCCCTACCTTACTGCTGTATTCACATAAAAAGAGATCCACCCTTTAGGAACTCAAGTTCAAATTCGAGTAACATTTCCCAAATACCTTCAGAGTTTCATGCTTTCTCCTAGGTCCTTTCACATTATGTTTTCATGCAAACACGCTGATCACACCATATAAAGCAGAGAACTTGTATTTATTAGGCATTTATCAAATGCCAGACAAAGTACTATTTCACTTAATCCTCAGAGACTCTTTTGAGGTATATGTCATCATTCCCATTTTATAGGTAAAATTTTTGCCTAAGATTTCATAGCTTTAGCCAACAAGGATACGATTTGAATGCCAATTTGTCAGATTTTAAGTCTGGTAGGCTGCATCTCATATTTTAAATTCTCTAAAACCAAAACGTAAGTTCTTTGACATATTAGCACTGCCATTAAGTTGAGTGCAGAACGAGTGAGGGAGAATGGAATTTTCCCAGGAACCTTATCTCTGAACTTTTCTTTTGGCATCCTTTAGTTAAATGATCAAGTGCTGGATAGCGGCCTGCCAGTGATAAAAAGAATGAGAACCATTCCAAGCTGATTAAAGGACATACTGTCCCTAGGGCTTCAGTTGGCAGGGGAGCTTTTTGTTTCAGCTCAAGCTAGATTTTCAGAGGTATGATGGGAAATGAAGACATTCAGTTGAATGATAACATAATAAACCTGAAGCCAAGAAAGGATTGAGTACAATAACCAAAGCCTTGAAATTAGTAGTGTCTTACTCTGATTCTCTTATCTGATGCATGAAATATGTAAACTCCTATACTATGACTGGCCTATTTTTTCTTAGTAAGCTGCATTTTTATCAAGCTAAATCAACAATCTGTCTAAGCCACAGCCAAAGGAGCAAATTCAAAAGTAGGTGTATCTTCTATTTTTCTTTTAAAAATGTTACGTGAAAGCAGAAACCAACAATCCAAATATACACCAACTCATGAATATAAAAACAAAATGTGGTATACCTACACAATGGAATATTATTCAGCAACAAATAATGAAAAATTGTAACACACTATAATATGGACAAACATAATATTTATGCAAAACAAAAGTCAGACACAAAAGGTAACATACTGTATGATTCTGGATATTTTATAGAAAATGCTCAGAATAGGAATATTCATAGAGACAGAGGGTAGTCTAAAGGTTGCTTGATGATGAGGGAGATGGAAATGACTCCTAACAGGATTAGAGTTTCTTTCAGGAGTGATCAGAATATCTGGAATTCAATAGTGCTTATGGTTAAAATATCTTGTTAATATACTAACCATCTACTGAATGATATGCTTCAAACTGATGACTTTTATGATGAACTATATTCCAATTATGAATAAAACTTTTTAGATTGTGGTAATGATTACACATTTTGAATATATTAAAAACCATTTAACTATATACTCAGTGCATTATACGTATCATGAATTACATATTAATAACTCAATTTGACAAAAGTAAAGCAACAAGATACCTTTCCTCTACTATTTGTTCTATTTTTTGTTTCGTTTTTGTTTTTTTGAGACAGGATCTCACTGTGTAGCTCACTGGCCTTGAACTCTGTATGCTGGCCTCTCAGCAATCCTTCTGCCTCAGCTCCTGGGGGACAGGATTACAGGCATGTGCCACCATGCCTGGTTACTATTTGCTCGTATTTCTGGAATTGTAGGAACTGTAATACAATGTCAGGGTAGTCGTAACTGGAAAGGTACCTGGCCAAAGAATAAAGCCTACTTTTTCTTTGAAATGATCATCTACCACAAAGCTTCAGCTTTATGACCTTCCTTTTCAAACCTTCATTTTTCAGACTGTAAAGTAAACCATAATGGTAAACAATTCTTTCTTTAATTCCTGTGATAACTTTTTCCCTAAATGGTAATTTTGTTCAAAGTGAATTGGGAAGCCAGGCGTGGTGGCGCATGCCTTTAATCCCAGCACTCGGGAGGCTGAGGTAGGCGGAGCGTTGTGAGTTCCAGGCCGGCCTGGGCTACAACGCAAGCACAAGGCTGGTCTGAGCTACATAGTGCGACCCTGCCTCAAAAAACCAGGGCTAGGAGTTTGGCTCAGTGGCTTAAGCGCCTGCCCTGGCAGGTGAGAAGTTGTGAGTTCAACCCCCGGTGCCACAAAAAAAAAGTGAATTGGGCAAGAGCCTACATTTTCTTCCTTTTCATGCATAAATATTTGCAAGGAAAAAATTCCCTCAGTGTCTTCTTCTGGCTAGGAATAATATTCCATAAGGTACACTTCTTACACTGTAATTGTTTTTTTTTTTAATTTAGTATTTGCAATATGGGTGTGGTTTTTGTTACTAGGCAGATAAGTGCTTTACATGTATTAACTCATTTACTTACACAAATTATTATCAATGTTGCTAAATGTGACCATAAGTATTGCTTCGAATGTTCTTTGAAACCTCTAAGAATTGCTGGCATCTTGATATATAAGATGCTTGGCATCCAGAGTAACTTTGAGTTAAGCAGTCTGGGTAACTGCCTCCATGTGAACTGACTCGATTTCTGTTCTAGCTGTCTTAATGCTGATGAACTGCAATATATCTGTTCAAAGAGATCTAAATCCGAATTCCAAAAGGTTACTAACTACAGCAATAGAAGCATCACATTTAAAAGGATGCAAAAGGTTCACAAGTGAGAATGATCCAAACCTTGGTTATCGCAAGTATTTCTTAATTGGTCTCAACTTTTACTGTCTTTTGAAACTCCACTTTCCTAAGAAAGTGTCTTCATTCACCCCGTTATCAGCAGAATCAAGTTCAAATTGCTTACTTTGGCATTCAAGGTTGTTTAGAAGTCCTTCAATACCCACATCTGTTTCAGTCACTAAATATTCAATATACATTTCTATTTTTCTGACCTTGTACCTGCCTAGAATATCCTCCCTAGCTTTCCTACATACCTAAATCCTTGCCATTCACCTGACAAATCCCTTAACACTTTTCTGTACCATTTACCCAACATCTTTTAGTTACTCTGGACGCCAAGCATCTTACAAATTAGGATGCCAGCAATTCTTAGAGGTTTCAAAGAACATTTAAAGCATACTTGTGGTCACATTTAGCAACATGGGTAATAATTCGTGCAAGTAAATGAGTTGATACATGTAAAGCACTTATCTGTCTACTAACAAAAACCACACACATGATGCATACAGTCTTAATATACAGAGGTCCCTTCTCCTCAAGTAAGTTACCTCACTATCAAATGCCACCCAGATTCTGCTCTAAACATAAAAAAATCAGAACAGTTACAGTATGGTAGGCATGCCATTAATATTAGATAATAATAAATGTCCATTTCTTTTAATCTGTAAGTTTCTGGTCAGCAGTAATGTTATAGGCAGCTGAGCTAATTAGATATATTATAGGAGGACTTCCAGGAAGATGACCTAACAGTAAGCAGCAGAGTAAACAGTCTCTCTGAGAGATACAGTCCAGATGCTGGAATAGAGCACCATGGGGAAGACAAGAAGGAAGGAAGTGGGTCCCCGGGACCCAGGAAGAATCTGAAGTGAAAATTGAAGCCCACAGAAAGAGTAAAAGAGAAAAATTTAAATGAAGAAGAAGGCGGTACATGGCGGTGCCTTTAACTGGAGTCAGACCCACTGTGAGAGAGGAGTTGTTGGAACCTGGGGACACAGAATCTAGGTGACTTGGCGGCTGGTGATCCTGGAGACCTCCGCAAAGGCGGGCAGGACGGAGGGGAGCGGCATTGAGGGGAATGGCGGACCTGGAAGAATGCACTGGCTGGCGGTGAGTGCAGAGGACTCAGTCCTGCCACGGGAGAGAGCAATTTGCTGAGATCCATTTTGGAATTGGGCAGGATAAGCCCAAAACCAGAACTGCTGCTGGCTTCCTCCAGCAGCTCCTACCTGAGTGCAGACCCATAGAAATTGCTCACACTAAGCGCCACCCCCTTGCCCAAACTAGCACCATTGTAGAGTTTCCCTGGGGGTAGCCAGCTGGGTCTGGAAGCTGTAGCGGGCCCCGCCCCCTACACACACTCCAAGGGTGGTAGTGGAGGATCCCTACAGGTGACCAGTCTGGGTCCTCAAGTGGTGGCAGCCCACCCCCACGTGCACTCCACCAGCCAACAGGGAGCCAACATAGGTTGGGAAAAGCAGCAGACAGCCCAGCACCAGTGCACCCAAAGGCCACCACTAGATATCCATAGCCAGCACTGTCTAGAAGAATCAGTCTCACTTCAAAGAAATTGTAGCCAATGCAGGAAGTGCCTGGGACCCCAGTACCCACTTGCCCAGAAGAACCCAGGAATATGTCAAGACAAAAAAGAAAAAGGCAGTCTCTGGCCTCCAATCTATGCAGAACAAGTACAGGAGATGCAAACATGGAAGACATTGGGTGTTGTACACCTGAAGTTTCTGAAGCGATGGCAACTGAAGTATGGAAACAACTTCATGAGGTTATAAAAGAAATTAGAACAGAAATACTAACTCAGATAAAAGAAGAAATGAAAAACATAATAAAAGAATTGCTAAACATCTCTAAAGAAGACATAGATGAAAAAATGGAGGAGCATAGGAAAATGAGGGAAACCTTGAATGAACAATACAAAAAACATTTAGAATACATGAAACAGATTCAAAGACATATCCAGGAAATTAAAAACTCCATTGAAAGCTGGCAAAATCACTTGAAAGAAACTGAAGATAGACTTTCAAATCTTTTTTTTTTTTTTTTTTTTTGCGGCACCGGGGATTGAACTCACAACCTCGCACCTGCCAGGGCAGGCGCTTAAGGCACTGAGCCGAACTCCTGGCCCGGGCTTTTTTGAGGCAGGGTCGCACTACGTAGCTCAGGCCGGCCTTGTGCTCCCGTTGTAGCCCAAGCCGGCCTCGAACCCACAACGCTCCGCCTACCTCAGCCTCCCCAGTGCTGGACTTTCAAATCTTGAAGACAGATTTACAGCTTGTGATCACGAAAGAAAAGATCTCTTAAAAATAACAAGGAGCTGGGCGTGGTGGCGCAAGTCTTTAATCCCAGCACTCGGGAGGCTGAGGTAGGAGGAGCATTGTGAGTTCGAGGCCAGCTTGGGCTACAACTGAGCTGCACAGTGCGACCCTGCCTCAAAAAACCAGGGCCAGGAGTTTGGCTCAGTGTCTTAAGCGACTGTCTGACAGGCCTGAGATTGTGAGTTCAATCCCCAGTGCCACAAAAAAAAAAAAAAAAAAGAACGGAACCTGGAAGTAACAACTCAACAACTCCAAGACAACCCAAAGAAACATAACTTAAGAATAAAAGGTGTGAGTGAAAAAGCAGGAGTCAATACAAATGCCATTAAAAGTCTACTTACAGAAATAATATCAGCAAACTTCCCAAGCATGGGAAAAGAAAGTGACATTCAGATAAGTGAAGCATACAGAACCCCAGCTAGCCATAACCAAAATAAATCTACACCCAGACATATAATAATCAAGATCCCAGAAATTCAACATAGGAACAGAATATTAAAAGCTGTTAAGAAAAGAAACAGATGACCTATAAAGGAAAACCCATCAGAATCACGACAGATTTCTCAACGTAAGCCACCAAGTCAAAAAAAGCTTGAAGTATTTCAAGTCCTGAAAGAAAACAACTTCCAACCCAGACTGATGTACCCTGCAAAACTATCTTTCAAAATTAATGGAGCAGGGTTGGGAGTTTGGCTCAGTGGCTTAAGTGCCTGTCTGACAGGCACGAGGTTGTGAATTTGACCCCCAGTGCCACCAAGGAAAAAAAAGGGGGGGTCAAAATTAATGGAGAAACAAGATACTTCCATGACAAAGAATAACTGAAGGAATTCATGACCACCAAACAAACCCTACAAAGAATACTGAAGGACATTCTAGAGAGAGATAAGAAACACCACAGCAGACGCAGGCACCGATCAGGACTCAATATGGACTGCCTTCCGGGGTCCTGATCCCAGGACCTTGGAGGAGAATGAGAAGGGCCCCTCTCGGGACCCCACCTGGTCCGAGCGGCGCAGGCACCGATCAGGACGCAATTATAGACTGCCTTCCGGGGTCCTAACCCCAGGACCTTGGAGGAGAACGAGAAGGGCCCCTCTTGGGGCCCCCACCCGGCCCGAGCAGAACCGGCGCACGGGCTTGGAATCAGGGACAAACACTATCCGCCCCGCACCCGCCCAAGCAACCTGGTGTTTTGGAGGTCTGGCTGGATTGATAGCAACCAAGGAACATCAACCAACTTTTGTTTTGTAGATTTGGCCAGGCCTCTGGTCAGCAACTCAAGCATCTCTTTATAGCAGGCAATGTAGTAAGTATGGGGGATTCTCTTCTGCCTTGTCTTTTATTATTAATAAAATATTAAAAAAAAAAAAAAAAAAGAAAGAAACACCACAGCTCCAGGAACAGTGGCAGAGGGGTATCACCAAGCAGGTTAGACAACTGAATGGAGAGGAAAAGTAGGCAGCCAACGGCAGGAAAATAGTATGACAGAGATGAGGCAGCACATGTTTGGTTATAACCATTAATGTAGATGGTGTAAACTCACCAATAAAAAGAAACACAGGCAGAGTGGTTCAGGAGACAGAATCTGTCAATATGCTTTATACAAGAAACATATTTAACTCGAAAGGGGGTTCACAGACTGAAAGTCAAAGGAAAGAGAACAATGCTCTATGTGACAGGGAACCAGAAAGAGTGAGGGTAGCTTGCCCATTAGCTGCAGAGTAGACAAGAAAGACAATGCATTTTTATCCAATGGAAAGCTACTCAGCTGTAAAGTAAGATAACCTCTAGGCTCTTATAGGTAAATGGATATAGCTTGAGATAATGCTCATGGATGAAATGATTCAGAGTCACGTGGGTAAACATCATGTTGCCTCCCTAGTATAAAAAACTAAAGGAGTTAGTGGTATCCAAAATACACAATACATAATGTGGGAGTGAAAGGGGAGGAAATGTCTAAAAAGGAAAGGTAGTAGCCATTGTTAATCTATTATCATGATTTAAATTCCTTATAGTTTTCATGGTTCTGTTTAGTTTTGTTTTACTGTTTCAGTTTGTCTAATTATATTATATTTGATGACATGGATAGCTATTTCAAAGATAACAAAATACATTATGATAACCATTATTGATTTCTTTTTTTTTTTTTTTTTTTTTTTTTTTTTTTTTTTTTTTTTTTTTTTTTTTTTTTTTTTTTTTTTTTTTTTTTTTTTTTTTTTTTTTTTTTTTTTTTTTTTTTTTTTTTTTTTTTTTTTTTTTTTTTTTTGTGGCACCGGGGATCGAACTCACAACCTCGCACCTGCCAGGGCAGGCGCTTAAGGCACTGAGCCAAACTCCCGGCCCTGGTTTTTTTTTGAGGCAGGGTTGCACTATGTAGCTCAGGCCAGCCTCGCGCTCGCGTTGTAGCCCAAGCCGGCCTCGAACTCACAACGCTCCGCCTACCTCAGCCTCCCGAGTGCTGGGATTAAAGGTGTGCGCC
>RJWM01016441.1:0-45521 GCA_004363535.1 Dasyprocta punctata
GCACTGTTTTGTGTGTCTAATCAAGTGACTTAGATCAATTGTGTGACGCGCTCAGGACTGTGCCTGGCACAGTGCACAGACTCAGTGAGTACTGGCTGCGGGTATTATTATTTTACAATCTTTCAGCATGTTGGACACAAGGAAGCAAACATACTGGCACCCCTGAACTCTCTGCATCTAAATTTAAAGAAAATCTGACACTCAGGGGGTCCTGTTCCGTAGCAACTGGCTCACTGTCTCTGAAAAGTCTTTCCTATCGCAGCACACTCAGTAGCTCCCCAAAGACCTGAAAGTGTTAATTAGCATCCCTAACCACCTCAGGCGATGGCCACAATTCAGCTAAGGTAATAAAAAGAGTATAATGACCTCAGATTATTTATACCTTCAATTGCTTAAATCAATTGTATGATAAAGTGCAGTACTTAACAAGCAAAAGGAACTGTAATGTAACTGTAATTTATAAAGCTAGAGTGACATGTTTTTTAAAAGGCTAAAATGGATACAAAAGCACTAGTAATTAATTTGTGGTATAAAATCATTAATCACAATGGCTTGCTGAATTCTTGCAACCTGGAGCTAGGATGGCCAGTACTCTTTCAGTCCTATGCCAGCCAGCTGTCATGTGTCTTAGGTAGACTTATTTTCTGAAAGGTTCCAGAAAATTACTAGCAATTTAGATCATGTAAAGGGAACCCTGGAGGAAGGAGAAAGAAATGGACAAATGGGAGAGGGTAGAGAGCAGGAGAGCGTGCTGGAGGGAATTAATTTCTAATAGTGCCCTTGAGTACTCCATACTGATAATAAATGTGAAGGAGAAAGAGAGACAGAGACAGAGAGAGACAGAAAGAGAGAGAGAAAAGGAAACACAAAGAGGTAGAAGGAAGGAATAAATAGAGAAAGAATAGAGTTAGAAAATCACTGTTTTGCAGACATCATAACAATTACTCAGGCAGGAATCATAAATGGATGCTGAACTAGTGGATAAAGGGGTCAGGCGGAACAGGGTATTTACACGGTCTCAGGGCATCTCCTACAAGACACCTGGAACAAAACTCCTAAGAGATGCAGGGAAGAAAAGCAACCATCACCTCCCTGAAAGTCCTGCCCATGATGCATCGCGAATCTAAGCATGAGGAAACATCAGACAATCCCACTTAACTACAACATAAACGGTCTACACCCTCCGCAAACCTCAGTGTCAGGAAAGACAAAGGAAGGCTGAGCAAATGCTCCCAGATAAGGACACTGAAGAGACACACAACTGACAGCCACGTGATCCCAGACAACAGAAACAAGTAGCACGAAGGACTTCAGTAAGACAACTGATGAGACCTAAATAAAGGATGCAGATCTGGTATTACTAGTGTCAATGACAAATTTCCTGGTTTGCGTAACTGCCCCGTGATTACATCAGTGGACACCTTCATTCCTAGGAAATACACAGTAAGGTATGAAGGGGTAACAGGGCATGATGCCTGCAAGGAACTCTCATTTAATCACAAGGATGTTATATATAAACAATAAACAAAATATTTATTACAGTGCAAATGTAATGTTGAATCATTTAACACACCTACATATGGAGAGGGATGGAAAACACAGGCTACGTTTCCGGGAGGTTGAATGGTGAAGGGCGGGAGGTGGAGCAGAAGCCAGAGAGGAATGCTGGATCCGGGGTGGTTTGGGTTTTGCTGATTTTTGCTTTTTTTCTTTTCTTTCTTTCTCTGTATTGACAGGGAAGAATCTGGAGAGGTATGTGAATCCAAGATTTCTTTTTGTTTTTTGGTCATTTTCATTTAATATTTATGTAACTATTTATTGAACATTTGCTCTGTATAAAGCTATAGACTATGGAGAATGCAAACATTAATGAAGCTCCATTCTTTCTCTTAAAGACATTGTAATCTGACTTGGAAATAATGTGCAATAATAAATTACTTTTGGTAAATTAGTAGATAAAGTAGGTTAGGAGTAGACACAAATAACACTATAACTTATTTTTAAGTGTTTACTTTAATTGTATAACGTTTCAGGGTATGACGCCGTGATTAGACACCGTATGCAGTGTGGAACTTTCTGTTGTTTGGGGGTGAGGATGAAGAGATTTGGAGGCCATCTGACAGTGAGTGAGGGGTGTCACGGTCACTTTCCACCACCACAGTGAGGTAGAGCGGGAGCGTGTGGTGGGACCCAGTGGTCACCTCACGTTGGACAGGAGGTGGACGGAGAGCAGGAGGAAAGGGTCAGGGGCAAAGCATCCCCTTCAAAGGTACGCCTTCAGTGTGCAGCTTCTGCAGCTCTCCCCAGTTCCTAAGGTTTCTGCTACCTCCCAATATCTCATCAAATCCTAAACCCAATCTTTTGGTTGAGGTCAGAGTCCTGGTGATCTGGTGGCCTCTCTAGCCACCCCCACCTCAGCACGTTGATGCACTAGGGACATATAAGCAACTTAGAGCACCACTCCTGACCCAAACTCTAGCAACATACTATAAAGGAAACATTAATTTTGTGTTAAAAGAAAGGGATACAATGGGTTGCTGAGGTCATATTTCCTTTGCTGAGTGGCTTACTCTTTTTTTGTACTGACACAAAGCATGTTGGGAGAAGTGAGAATGTAGGGACTCATCTCACCAGCCTTAAGGGATTTTTCTGACTGTACATCCGATTTTCTCAAGGATATGCTAACAAAAACAAAATGGCTGCAAGAGCGGTTTCAAGTACGACTGGAATGGAGAGTATAAGGCCTTCGTCCTGCCTCCTGACCCAGACACTTCCATTTCGCTTAAACCATCAACACCAGGATCCCGTCTTAAATTCATGCTGATTATATGAACTATCAATGTAGAACTGAAGATTACCTGGAGATACTAACATAGCTTTCACATTTTCTCAACATACTCTGATGCAGTAGTATTTGGAGAATAAACTGGCAGAGGCTTTCAAAAGGTAACTGGGCCCAACTTAACCCTTTATTTAAAAACATCCACATAATTTTTTTTTTTGTACCGGGAATCGAACTCACAACCTCGTGCCTGCCAGGCAGGTGCTTATACCACTGAGCTAAATCCCTGGCCTGATTGTCCACATAATTTAAATTAGTATTTATGTTAAGAAATAATCATAAACAGAGGGGTCGTACACACATAAGCATATGCACTGAAACAGGGAAATGTATAGCAACACAATAATACTTTGTACTTACTCTATGCTAGGTATCATTTTCAGTGTTTTACATTTGTCATGATAACAATCCTATGAAGGAGATGCCATTAGTATCTTTTTTTCTTTTTTCAATATAGAAAATGAGGTACAAAGAGGCATTTGCTGAAACAGGTGCCGGAGCTGAGGTCTACACAGTACTGTGATGCTTTCTGACATTACAGCTAAGTGTGTTTATGTTTGTAAGAATGTGGGACAATACATTATCAAGTCTAGTAAGAAAAAGAAATAAAACCATGAATGTATAAAGCAAAAACAAGAAGATAAAAAATAAAAAATAAATCCGTATGTTTAGAAAAAGATTCCAAAGTTTAGAAAAGAGATTCCACCACCCCTGGGTGGTGAAACTATTATTTTTTTCTCTATTATTTTTTATTGTTTCCAAAGAGGCAAGTATTGCTCTTGGATGATCAAAACTGCCACTTACTCCTGTGAAAGTTCTCATTTCGTTTCCTGCTTTTATCCACATTTCCCTGCATATTTCCCTCCTTTGCTTTGCTTCACAATTCCCTCAGTTTTTTCTCCTAGGTCTCCCCCTTTTATTTCTTATCTTTCCTATTTCCTTTCTTCTTCTTTGCTTCCTGCATTTTTCCACAAGTCTCGTGAACATAAAGAGAAAAAGCCCCATTTTCCCTGGTCGCCTGCAGGCCCCCTGGAATTCAACTCAGGACGTCTGCTATCCAGGTCGGAGGGAGGACCACGGGGACAGGGAGCCGGGTCCACATTAGCGATTCTTTCCTGAGTTCTAGGCCTCTCGCTTCGTTTGGGTATAGATTAAAAAGTGTCAAGTCATCCAAACTCTTAGTCTATCTTTTCTATTACTTTTTTTTAACAACTGATTTCTTTTAATCCTTTTTTCCTATCAATAAAGAGGACAAAAATAAAGCTAGCAATTTTTTTTTTTTTTTTTTTGCCAGTTTCTCCTCTAATCCCAGTTAGGTATGATACTGTGACCACCCTGGTAGTCTTAGAAACGAGACCGCTCCTCTGCCGGATGTCTCAGCTCTGCCCCAGTCGCTTCACGCCCACCTCATTGCTGAAGCTGCCGCCTGGCCTAAGGGCCAGAGACCCCTCCCCTGCCTCGCTTCTTTCGGGGTGGCTCCACTCACATTCTGCTTGGGTAAAAATGCTTTCAGGTTAGCTCTTTCCAGATCTCTCAAGGTCCAGTGCTAAGTTTAGTTACCCTATCCCCAAAGGCTTGATATATCTTTTTTTCTGATTGTTAAAAAATGTATTCATTGCTAACACACAAAATCAGGCAGTATATAAAGGTGGAAACAAAACAATGGCGGTCCTGCCTAACTCCACCAGCCAGAGGGGCATGGGGCACGGATCCGCTGAGCTGCGCCCAGCAGGCCAACGTATTTGCCACGCCTTCCTACCTCCCCCTGCTCTGGTCAGGCCCACCGCTCCAGCCGCACAGCGCATGCTCCTGCCTCCTTCTGCAGCTTGGCCTATGGCACTCAGTGCTCTGTGACTGCTCCTGCCTTTCCGTCCACTCGTCCGACTCGCCCCAGTTTGAAACCCAGCTTTAGTTCTGCCTGCCTTACTGGTATGCAGATGGTGGTCTGTGCACCGCAGAACAGAGCCATATATTTATCTCCTTCTGATGCCACTAACACCTTCCCACCCAGCTGAGATGCTGCCCGGGAGCTGGAGCAATGCCCCATGCTTTGCTAGAATCCAGAGACATGATGGCCCATTGGTACCCTGCCGTCTGATGAGCAGAGAGGACTACGTGACGGTTAATCGAGTGGACTCCTTTTAATTCAGTGAAAGTTCTTCCTCAACCCTTTAGCCTAATGTTTTGTGCTTCCCGTCTGTAGGCCAGTGATGCCCCACACGCCTGAACATGCTGTAAACCTCCGCCACCAAGCACCACAGCTAACGGCCCGTACCTACGGCGGTCCACTCTCTGGGAGAAGGATTCCCCCACGGGGCTCTTTGGGTCCTGCAGTGCTGCTGGATGGCTGGGGCGTTACTTACCTCCTGCTCACTCACTGGCCCCCATTCTGTTATCCAGCAAGCTTATAGGATCATCACAGGGCCTGAAGTGGTGGCTCCTCATAAGTCAGTGCTCCAGCTAAAGTGCCCAAGTGGTAACTGTCCTTGGGCACCATCTCGGTGAAGACTATTTTGATTGGTTTAACAAAGGTTCCAGCTGAGTCACGGGCTGTGAAAGGCTCCACGGCACTGTGGAACATCGGGGGACTCCCAGCAAGAACCCAGGTGGAAAGAACCAGCACACGGCCCTGGCCACCCCGGAAGGCCGGGTCGCTGCCCCACAGGGCCCAGCCGCAGACCAGGAGGTCTCTGCGTGAATCTGCAAACTGCTAACAAGAAGACTCCAGCTTCGTGCTCACCTCTCATCGCACTTAATCAGGATCACGCTGTCTGTTCCAATCCCCAAGGCTGCAGCTCCCTTTTTGAGAGAAAAATGACTCTGTAAAAAAAGCATATTTGTAATTAGTGTCACACAAAGATAAGATCCATTTCCCACTGCTCTTTTTTTTCACCTCTATTTCTAGTCTGCATCTCCAAAGCCTGAACGGCTAAGAAAAAATAGCATACTTTACTGATACTTTAAAAAATAATGGTGCTGAAAGACATGTAACTTAAATACACATAATTTAAACACCATCTTAAACATTTTTAAGCATAATCATTTCTGTGGCCCTAAGTACTTTTACACTGCTGTACAGTTGTTACCACCATCCATCTCCAGAACTCTTTATAACACTAAAACTCTTCTCATTAAACAACTCCCCATTCTCCAGCTCCTCACCACCACCATTCCACTTCCTGTCTCTGTGAACTCGACCATTCTAGGTGCCTCACCTGCGTGCAGTCACAAAGCGTTTCCTTTCTCGTGCCCTGTTGATTGCACTTAGCATAATGTTGTTAGGGTTCACCCACATAGTAACTTGTAGAATTTCCTTCCTTTTAAAGGTAGATTAATGCTCCGTGTATGTGGAGGCCACACTTTGCTTACACATCCATCCACCCAACTATCCATGGGCACTGGGGCTGTTTCTGCCTTCTGACTACCAGGAACAGTGTTGCCAGAAACACTGCTGTACAAATACTTCCTAGAGACTGCTTTCAACTCTGGGCAGACACCTAGAACTTTATGAGGTGAGACCATATTTCTTTCCACAACCTCTATGCCATTTTAAACTCCTACCACCAGTGCAAAAAAGTTCAAG
This sequence comes from Dasyprocta punctata, assembly GCA_004363535.1. Taxonomy (NCBI): domain Eukaryota; kingdom Metazoa; phylum Chordata; class Mammalia; order Rodentia; family Dasyproctidae; genus Dasyprocta; species Dasyprocta punctata. The sequence continues at coordinate 6,426 of RJWM01016441.1, forward strand.
TTTCTCGATATCCTCACCATTTATAATTTTGTCTCTCTCCCTCTCTCTCTTTCTCTTCCTCTCTCTTTCCCTTTCTCCCCCATCTCTTTTTCTTTTTCTCTCTTTCTTGTCTTAGTTTTGCCCAGGCTATCATCAAACTCTTAGGTTTGGGGGACTCTCCTGCCTCAGCCTCTCAAGCAGCTGGGACTACAGGTGTGTGTCACCAGGCCTAGCTTGTAAATTTCTCTTTTGATAACAGCCTTCCTGCCTGTTATGATGAGAGATGTAATACATCTTCTCATGTGTCTGTTGGTCATTTTTACATTTTCTTTGAAGAAATGTCTATCTAGGTCCTTTGACCATTTTTTAATGTGGCTGGTTGGTTTTTGTTATTGTTGAACTCATGTAAGCTGTGTGTGTGTTGTACTTGAGCTCAAACTGAAGGTTGCTTTACCACTGAGCTACCTCCCAACATTTTTTTGAGACAGATTCTTCTGAGTTTCCCAGGTTGGCCTTGAACTTGTGATCTTTCTTCTCTCTGTCCCCTGACTGGCTGGTGTGATAGGCATGTGTCACTACACTTGGCTTCACTTAGGCTTTTTGAAGGAAGAGAAAACATTGCTGGAAATCGTAACTGGATCTGATAACCCAGAGCAACTGGTAAAGGAGTCAATTTTATATACCAGGGATAAGTCCATCCCAGCAAGTATACAGTGTGTGGCTCTCAGACTTACATTTTCTACCAAGAGACAACATTCTATTTCTCCCAAGTTGAGGAAAACTGCGTGAAGGAGGGGGAGACACTGGCCCCAGCACTCTACACCCCAGAGCTTTTGGAGGGGTTGTCTTTTTGCTGACACCCAGTGTGGGGCAGGCTCAGCAAGGACACAGCAGCTACCGGCTGGGAGCCAGCAACTGGGCCGCACCTGGAGATCGGGCCACTGACAGCCACCACCGTCTTTACACGTGTGGCTATTGACTTGGGGCAGGAGCCTGTGTCTCGATGCGGGTAATCACTGTGCCATCTGGAGAGCCGAGAAAAGCTAAGCTAAGCCCAGCTGTACCACATCTGCCCATCAGCCCCCTACTAACAACTACAGAGCAGGAAGCTGTCCGAAAGGAAGGCCCTTCCTCAATGCCCATCTCCGAAGCGCTGCTGGCTGGGGTTTTAAACTGTTGCCTGAAGAGCGTACATTCTATTCAGACGCTCACTTTCCACTCCTCGGGATCCTTCAACATGCAGCAACAGAAACTCTTAACATATTGTAGGGAGTACGTCCACTAAGCAAGAAGAAACCACGTTTACAGCAGCAGCGAATAATGGAGACGCTCTGAAGGAAGGCCTTGGAAAAGCCCAGTGCAGCCGGATGTGACGAGAAACGGCCACGAGCCAGTTTACAACCTGCAATGACCAAGTGGGTAACTGCTGCCAGGACACCCGCAGCTGGGAGAGGACGCTCACCTGAGTCAGGATTTGTAAAGCTGTGTGACCCCCACCCCACCCCAATCCAGTGTCCTTGCTCTCACACTCGGCAGGGTGCCAAGGAGGAGCCGAGAGGAAAACAGGGCCAGGTTTCCACCGGCCGGGAGGGCGCAGAGCTGAGGGCCAGTTCTTCAACCCTGCGCCCAGTGAATCAGGTCTTAGGCACAGACTGCAAAATGGCCAGCTGGGGTTAGGAGAGCTGGTGCACCTGGCTAATGAGAGGATGTTTTCTTGTCTGAGGAGAAGAACCTCCAGAGAACAGGCGCCTGGTGAGAGCTCGGGGCGCCCTGCAGGCAGCGCAGGGCCTGAGGGCCACGCGGCCCCGGTGACCTTCAGCTCTGAGTGTGGGGCTGCCCAGAGACTGACCTGAGTGGCTTCCGAAGGCAAAATTATGCCTAAATCAGAAGCTTCAAGGATTGAGATTTGTTCCTAAATAAGGAAGGCTCCTGTGATAGTCAATTGTTCATCAATAGAACAGCTACATAATGAGCTAAGGACCACGCCCCCTTCCTCTCCCCCTGATCCGGGAAACCTGACGATTGATCCTTGATAGAACATAGTGCTTGTTTAGGAATAAGTCATATTTCCATTTAAGGACAACAGATACTAGTATTATCTTTGCTACACTAAGTGAAGATTTCTACTTTGATGGGAAAGAGTAATTCCCTATTTCTTTTTAAATGTAAGTCATCTAAATACTGGTTTCACATTTCAGCTTGTATTTTATACATGTGCAGATAGACATGGGATTCTATAATTATAGAATCCCACATTTAAAAAACAAGCAGGCTCTCTGGGTTGAGTGGGATGAGAGGGGAACCCCTGCCCTGGCCACTGCATCGGGCCCAGTGCTGGGGCTGTGGCATGAGCTCCTGGGCTCTTACTGGGGACAGTAAATTTCACCCCCTGCTGGGGCTACTGAGAGAGGAAGCTAAGTGACAGAGAGCTCTGGGCCAAACCAGCCTCAAGAGTCTTGAGTCTCCCAGCTTGCCAGTTCCTCTTTCTCTATTAGAATTTAGATAAGAAGTCCGAAAAGCTGCAGTAACTCTTTATCTAAACTCAGGTCCAGCTGCCCAGTAGGTCACAGGGTTGCAGAGACAGCCCCTGGGCTGGGAGGGTGCAGAGATGACGGGGGGGGGGGGCCGGGGGCCTCTGGGACCCACCGCCCACCGCGTCTCTACTCTCTACTCTCTACCAGGGGATTCCGGCCATCCTGGTCTGTACGACTTTGCTAAACTTGTTTTTCCCTCAAAGCCCTGGTACTTCTGTTTTCCTGGAAACCCTTATCGCATAGTTATATGGCTCCCCTCTCATCTGGGGTGGGTCTCTGCTTACACATCACCTCCACAGAGAACCACTTAGGTGAGATAGCTCACCACTGGCCTCCTCTTCTCACCATGGAGGTTACAGGAAGTGTCTGTGGGTTTACGGTCTGCCCCTACCACAACACGGGACACTGCGTAAGGGCAGACTTTGTTACAGTATACAGTCGACAAATATTTGTTGAACTTTTTGACCATGTGGTTAGAGAACAAGTCCAGAGAACTGTCCACTATTTACTGACATAAATCTCTAGCCACAAATTTCTTTGAGATAGTGTCTCACTATCTATTCCAGCCTGGCCTTAAGCTCACTATATAGCCCAGGCTGACCCTAAACTTGTGGCAATTCTCCTGCCTCTGCAGGAGAATTCCTTCCTGGGATTACAGGCATAAACTACCACAGCTGCTACAAATCCCAACGGTAAGGTGTGGTTTCATTGAGTTAAATGCACCCTAATACCTCTAATCCAAGGGCCATTTTAAAAGCAAGTCCAGAGGTCTTCCTGGCCCCCACCCCAAAACACCTGAGACGGGCTCCTTCCCAAGCAGGAACCCAGTGCAGGCCCTTTCACCAAGACCAGTTGCTCAGGGGAAGACAGAAGTAGCCAGAGACTTCGAGTAAAGAGAAAGAACACAGTAGCTTAGGCATTGCAGCTCCTAACTCTAATGATTCGCCATTAAATTTTTTACCTTCTAGGCATAAGATCTATCAGTTGTCCATGGACTACCTTTTGGCATGAATGCTCTTTTATGTGTGAAGTGAATGTGTGTGTGTGTGTGTGTGTGTGTGTGTGAGTGAGTGAGAGAGAGAGAGAGAGAAAGACAGACATCAATGAAAAGAGCTTAAGTGGAGATTACTATACAGAAGAGATTTCCAGCAACTGGAACTGGAAGTTTGATCTAAACTTGAGTGGCAGTGTGCTTCCCTGACCCCTCCCCAAGCCCCGGAGCCCCTCACACCCGCAGGGCCTGCAGCACCCAGTGTCTCCCTTGTCCTTCTCCACACCTCCCACACACCCGCCCTAAGATCTGAGGGAATGACAGCTTCATCAGCCTTACAAAGAGTGGCTGACTTTGTTATTGCTTCTGATTATCGACTTGCCTAAAACCGCATTTTGGGGGTACTTTTCTGTCGTTGCTTAAGGGGATTTACTTTTAGAGCTGAAACCCTCTCGCACAGTCAATGCGCAAACCATTTTCTAAAAGCATTCTGAGAATGACTTCTCCATGAAAGCGGGCCAGCACTGGGAGCCGACCCCCGCCTCCAGGAGATGCGGACATGAGCTGGGGCTCGGTGCGTGAACAGTAGAGTGTGTGAGTCGGGGTCACCCGGAAGCTCCCTGTCTGTTAGGGTTCTGAAGAACATTATCCAGGCTAATATCATGCTGTTTCACCGAAGCTATTTCTAGAAGAGCTTTGTCACATGAGGAATTAAGAGGAATGTGAAACTGAGCTTATGGTTTCCGTCTTCAAAGGATTCAGAAATTATTAAGCTGAGATTGTAATGACCCTGTAAACTCATCAGGTTAATTTTTCTCTCCGGAAAGAGTGTGCAACCGACTAATCTTTAGAATTCCTTGCAGTTCCAAGACTTTGTGATTCTTGTTTTGGAGGGAAGTACCTGCAGTCTTGGAACTCTTGTTGCTTAAATACTATCCCTTGTTTTAGCTCAGCGATTTACTTACTTCTAGTGCTATTCACAGCAATATTGAGTTAGTCTTATTCAAGCTTTACAAGGAAACAGCTTATTTGAACAAACAAACAAAATTGAATAGCTTGCCTTCCTTATGAGTTATGTAAAGTTTAGCCTTGTTTGAGTGGTCAGAGAAGAGGAGGGAGGCCCCGCTGCGGTAGAACAGAGACAGTGGAGGGTCACACAGAAGACGGAAGGTGATTCTCCCCCTCCACATCCTGCAGCATTTCTGGTTAGAAGCCATAGACTACAGAATTTCCCAGTCTCATTCCCATCTCTATAGTTCTCAGCATACCGAGATCGAAACTCAGAGCTCAGAATATAAGAAAGAACAGCAAGGCGAGCCGCTTCGGCAGATCAGGAAACTCAGCAGGGGCATGAGAAACACGGGGAAAGAGGTCGGAGACGGAGGCCGCGAGAGCCGGGGCCGCCAGGCGCAGGGCCGCCCTTCACCCAGCCGCTGAAGGAGCAGAGCAGGGAGGCTGGGAAACTGAGGCCTCTGCCTGACTCTGCCACTGACTGGCTGTGAAACCTGGGGCAAAGCGCGTCCCATCTCCAGCCCGGCATCTCCATGCCATGAGGAAAGGTGGTGCCTAGGATTCACCTCGGGTTTCCTAGGTCCAGGTCCCGAGGCAAGGTTTTTTCCCTCAGACTCACTCTTTCTTCTAAAGTCTCAGACTCCAGCAACGTCTCAAAGACCAGAAAGGAAGACATCAGCCACAGGCCTGCCTCAGCCGCTGGGTCCCTGCCCGCCCTGGGCCGGCCACTGCCCCTTCCTTCTGGAGGAAAGAAAGCGCCACACACACCCCGAGGGGGTTCCCTGGAGAAGAGGCGTTTGAGAAAGGCCTCAGGAATCTCCGGTCTTCCGCCCGCGGGGAGCTATTCCAGGTCGGTGGAGAGGAACTGGTTGTAAAATTACAATGGACAAAGGGGACGGACGCAGCCCTTGGCCTGACACCAGAAGGAGGACACGAGGCGATAAATGGGACAGTGGGCTGGGGCCGAGAGCCCAAAGGAGCTGGAGCTGGGGCTCACAGGACGCTTCCACCTGCAGCTTCAAGGGCAGCACTGACTCTCACACCCGTCCGGGGTGGTCTGGGTGTCAAGGAGACACAGGAGGTTTTCAAATGAGCTCAGAGAGCCTCCTCCAACCCAGCCCTTGGGGTAAGGAAGAGGCTCTCTCTTAGGCTGGAGGAAGAAGTATAATCTAGAATCAGCTTCACCTTGAGAGAAAAGCTTATCAGCTAGGTGTGGTGGTGCATGCCTGTGAGCCCAGCACTCGGGAGGCTGAGGCAGGAGGATCACTGTGATTTCGAGGCCAGCCTGGGCTACACAGGCAGACCCTGATTCAAAAAAAAAAAGGAAACAAAGCTTTTGTAAATAAGGAGGGGAAGAGGAATTGAAAGGCACATAGCGGAATGACCAAAATAAAAACAAAAACAAAAAACCACGAAAAACAAGAATCAAGTATATGATATACAGGTGCAAATTCCCTAGGATGAATGTGATTGTTATGTATATCTAAAATGTACCACTAAACTTAATTTTTAAACAGTTCATGATAGAAATTTGATTAGGCAAGATAGAATATGTTCAGCCATTCAGTGAGTTCTTGTATACAAAACTCTGATGCAGAATCTTTTAATTTGGCTTCTACAGCAGTGGCCTGAGCTACGACCTCAGTGGGGGTCAGGAAGCTGGCTGTATCCTGGCTCTGCCCACCTAGCTAACTTCAGTGGCTTCATTTTCAAAAAGCTAACAACAGTCTCTGTTTTACCTTATAAGGTTGTGAGAATCAATTAAGTTTATACACATTGGAGGTGTTTTGGATACTGTCAAAAGTAAACATATGTAAGTAAATACACTTTAGAAAAGAATCCATCTGTCAAAAATAGTAAGTCTAGGGGACTGGAAGTGTAGCTCAGTGGTAGGGTATGCACTTGGCATGTGTAGGATCTGAATCTGATCCTTAGCATCACCACCAAAAAAAGAAACATAAGCCTATAGTTAGAACCAACTGGTATTTTAGGAAAGGTTCATAACTCAAATGATCATTCATAACTACATGTGTTGTGGAGACTGAGGAAGGAGGGTAGTCGCACAACCAAGTTGCCTTTCTTTCTTTCACTTACGATACGAGGGAAAAGAGAAGCATAGCAAAATGATCCTTAGATCGCACGATCTCGAATATACTAGATCACTTCACATCGGGCCTGAGCTGAAAAGTTCACGTGGAAACCAGTGCTGGCTTCAAAGGGCACGGGGCAGCTTGCTGCTGGACCAGCTTCAGCCCCAATATAAGATCATCTGAGCTTTCTGAAGCTGAAAATAGAATGACACTTAACCTTTGATGGGAAAGAGTAATTGAGATGAAAAATTTTATCACGAATTTTTCCCCTCCAAGAAGCTAAGAACTGAGAGTCATGGTATTGGCTGTGGTGGGCTGAGTAACAGCCTCCTCCACTGCAAGCAATCCCACATCCTCGCCCCTGAGAGCAGCGAATACACTGTGTTCTATGGCACAAGAGGCTAGACAGATATAATTAAGTTAAAGATACTGAGATGGGAGATAATCCCGAATTACTCAGGTGTGCCCAGTGTAGTCGTCAGGGTCTACAGATGTGAAAGACGAAGCAGGTCAGGGCTGGAGAAGACATTCTGGCCAGGTGAGGGGTGAGTTTTAAGGACAGACATGCTCTTCAGCTGGGCTGGAAGTCGGAGGAGGGTGCCACGAGCCGAGGAAAGGGGACAGGCTCCAGGCGCTGGGGAAGGCAAGGAGAGTGTCCTCGGAGGGTTCAGGAGGAGCACAGCCCTGCTTTTGCCACTTCCAATTCCTGACCTCCAGGGTACAAGATAAGGAACTGGTGCTGTTTTAAACCCCTAAATTTGTGCTTTGTTCTAATAGCAATAAAAGGGAAAAACCGTAGGTCATCTCAGGCTGTGGTCTTTTGTTAAATCTGACCGCTCTAAGTTGAGGAGGAATGTTTTACACCTAGCAAAACTCCAAAATACAGCCCAAACCAAGATGCTCAGAACAGTTTTTTCACAAATAATCCTTAGTTTCCTTCATCCCGACAGCTGCTCTAGTAGTGAGCCAGTGGCCCCCAATCTGCCTTTTGCTTACTTTTTATAAACACACAGAAATACGCATCCTACTTAAGGAAGAAGAACCCGTCTGCAGTGGGATCTGAGACCCTGCCTTTCCCAGGTGACCCCCTTGGCAGGATCCTTCAGTCTCCTGGTGGGCCCCTCTTTCCCCGCCCGTCTCCCCGCTGCTGTCAGAGGGTCTCCTGGCTTCCTCTGAGGCATTTTCCAGCCCCTCTGAGCCTGAGATCATGAAGCGCCAGTCTTGTGACTTCCCCGGCAGGTGACGTTCATCTCACACCTGTCGCGGCCCAGAGAGCTCCGGCTGGCGGTGGGGTGCGTGCGTCAGGAGGGCCAGGAACCAAGGCACGCAGCTGCGGCAGGGTGTGGCTCATTGTGAGGGAGAAAGCCTGTAAAGCTGCGCTTACGTGGACAGCTTGGGCTACTTCTTCCCAGTGTCTGGGGAGTCCTAGCAGGAATGGCACAAACTCTTTGAAAACCAAGGAAAAAGTGCCAGGTTCTACGTCACTGCCACCATGCTCAACAACAAAGACCAGAGCCCTTGGCCTTGGCCGGGCCAGCAGCCCGGGGACAGCCTGGACCCCGTGCGCCCCCGAGGGAATCTGGGCCCGAAGTCCACATACTAACATAAAGTGGCTCGAGGAACCGTGAGGGTAGGACACATGTATCCGATCCTTGACTGACCTCTTCATCAGAGGGGTCCGGCACCAGGGGACCGCACCATTCCCGGGACCATGCACTGGCGGGCGCTTCTCCAGGGCAGCGAGGGTGGGAAGCGGGGACGCGCGCACCCCGCTTCCGCTGTGAGGCGCTCCCGACCCCCCAGGACCGGGCGGGGCCCCGCTGGCCCTCTCAGCTGTCCCCTCCCTTCCTCTGCTCCCAGAAGGGTCTTCCACCGAGAACCTCCGGGGACCCAACATTCCCGGGCTCCGGGGCTGTGCGCATGCGACCTCGGACTGGGAAAGGCGGGAACATACGTGCTCCGACGTGAAGGCGATGAGGCGGGGCACCGCGGCCATGCCCTTCTCCTTGACCTCGGGGAACATCTTGTAGCGCGCGATCAGCATGGCGTACATGTTGGAGATGGCGCCCCCTGGAGGGCACAGCGGCACACAGTTACTTCTCCTACGCGGGGTTACCACGTCGCAGGCAAGCAGTCGGCCTGTTCCCACAGATTCACAGCCCTTCTCGGGCCCAGGAGAACACCTCACTGGCTGGCCCTTGGGAAGAACCCTTGGGCCCAAAGGCTCTACCTGAAACGGTTCAGACGAGGCCCAGACTACAGGGTGGAGCCCCCTCCAGGCCGCCTCGCACGCTAAGGGGAGCTGCCAGGATTCTGCCCTTGCCTGCAGGGCTCCGAGGAAAACGCTTGTGCTGGTGTGGCCGCACGTGCCTGCAGCCTGGCGCTCCGGGACGCTGAGGCTGAGGACTGCAAGTCTGAGGCCAGCCTATGCAATTTAGCAAGCTCCTGCTTCCCCACCCCCCAGCTCCACCCAAATCTGGGGGTGCAGCTCAATGTAAAACCCTGGCTTCAAATCCCATTATTGCGAAAACAACGCCCAAAATTTGACTCTTCTTCCTGGTTTTTGAGTGGGGTCATTCTGCATAAAGCTTGTAAGATGCTGGCAACTGGTTATTTCTTTTCATGTCAGTTCCTACAATGCCTTGAGCTTGGATAGTGACAAATAAGTTGGTGTTAATGATCTGGGCTGTTAATATTTTTTAATAAAACGAAAAACAATTCATTGCATCATACTCCCAAAACTTCTCAAAATAGTTCTTTTCTCCTAAAGACACCAATGAAACAGTTGTATTAGTTAACAAAATCTTCAAAATTACAGGAAAACATTCGACTAAGAAAATTTTAATCCCATGTGGAACTACTTTTCCTGTGTTGTCTTGAGACTGCCTGGGATTTCATATGATAAGGTTTGTGGGTTTTGGGTTTCATTTGCTTTGTTTTGTTTGTTGCAGCGCTGAGAATCGAAGGGTCCTTGTCTGACAAGTTGGCTTTCATTTGACAATCAAAGAAAATTGAGCTTTCCCTAAGTTTGTGGGGGAAGCTTAGGACTTTTGATACCCAGGAAAAAGAGGATCATCGTCAGCATGAATGATGCTATTGGCATGCACGATGTGAGACACTGATCCTGTGAAGGTGCACCCTCTCTGAGACACACCCAGCCAGCCGTGAGGCCAGTGCTCCGCGCTGCCTTTTCCCCAGGTAGCCGAGGAGCAGGGGGCTCCACGCCAAGCCGGGTGCCCGTGTGAGGTTCTGCCCTTTGCCTCGGGAGCCCTGGGCTCTGACCTAGACAGGCACCTGGTCCGGAGCAGGCATCACCTAGACCTTGGCTTCCTCCCGTCAGAATGAGGGCAGCACCTGCCTCTGTGGACACTTGGACACAGGCCAGGCAGAATCCGGGCCCAGCCCATTCTGAGCATCTATCCAAAAGGCTGGCAACAAAGAAACTCACTCTAGCTCATGGCTTCTGAATCTTGGCACTCACTGACCCTTCGGGCTATGTAACTCTGCATGTGTGGGCTAGAGGGTGTCTGCCATCGCCCCTGCTTCTAGTCACCAGGCGCAAGCAGCAGTCCCCTTCCTAGCGTGACTAGCAAAAGCGTCTATGGGCATTGCCAAGTGTTGGGGCTGGGGTGGGGGTCAACGAGACGGCTCCCACCCCAGAAGTGCAGCTCTGCGTGTCCCTCTCACAGAGGCCGGGGTGGGAGGAGGGAGGAGAGAAGGGGACGGCGGCAGCAGAGCGTGTCCTCACACTGCGCGCCCGGACGCTTCCATCCTCCCCTCCCACGCCTCGCGGGGAACCTAGGCGTCCTCCAGCGAAACGCCGCGCACGCCCGAGCCGGGGAGAAGGCCCTGGTGCTGGACGGGGCAGACTGACCAGTGCTGCCCAAGCACGAGGCCGGACAAAGAGGCCCCGCGTGCTCTGAGCCCCTGTGGGAGTGAAAGGTTTGTGACTCTGCCCAGCTCTGCCGCTTCTCCCTCCCAGGCTTTGTCCGTCACGACCCACTGAGCAGTAAGGAGCGCGCTGCTCCCCGGGTGCGGGTGACACCGCAGAAACACGTTATCCAGGGAGCCCTGAAGCATGAAGCCCGCGGGCGTTACAGGTGGGGGCGTAAGGCAAACCGAGCCGAGCTCTGTGTTCAAGTCACAGACCTAACTCTCTGCAGGGATCGCCGGGAATGAGACTTTCAGATGACAGGCAGTGACACCTGACAGGGCGTCTCTTAGCAAACGACGACGTTAGGAGACATTTCTCTCCTGGGACACTTTCCAGAAAGCTGAACGGAAGCACAGAGGCCGTCGGGCTCTCGGCCGCCCTCCGTTTAGGAACGTCTCCGTTACAGCGGAGCGCGCTCACAGCTCCCATCCTGGACGGCGAGCACATGGGATTTCAGGCTCCAGACGAGGAGCTCTGCGGCCAAGCATCGTCTTCTCTACCTGCGTCCCTGAGGGTGGAGGGTGACCCCCTAAGGCCCGTCTGGCCCAGCAGACCTGCCAGGAGGCTTCGGCAGGGTGGGCGGTTTTTGGGCCACGCAGGTTCCGACACTAAACAGGTTAATTAAGCCTGGGCCCCAGTCCAGTCAGATCTGCAGAGTCAGAAGGTGGGACCGTCCGCGCCCCTGCACCCGGACTGTTCAGCTAGAGGCCAGATGAGGGGGGCGAATCTCGGGCACAGCTTGTTCTCACGGCAATCATAAATGCAGGTGGGGGGTGGGGGGTAAAGGTAGAAATGATGTTGCGTTCCCAACCTTTCCTAGTTCCTCCCAGAAAATCCTTCAAATCATTGATTTCAGGTAATAATGACAAAGTTAAAAACTTAGTCTAAAGGAAAACGTACTAAATTTCCTAAAAAATAGATGCTAACTTAAAATTTAGCACAGCTGGTGTTCAATGACTTGAAAAAAAAGGCTAATTTTCTTTTCCATCTAACTAACTCTTTTTCCCTTTAGTAAAGGGGTTGTGGGGGGACATGCTATGCATCTAAAAACATAAAAGAGACAGCAGATTCGAGTCTGCAGGTAAGCATGCTAAATTTAAACCCTGGACTTGAAGCCACTGTCACTTGTTTATCACTTCCCCTTTCCTTTCTTCCTTCTCCTCCTCTCTCATCATCCACTTGTCTCTGTAGATTTGCTAACGCAGTGGCAGGTGAGGCGCTGGCCTGCCCAGTGGGCTGTCTTGGCATGCTGATGACCGCCTCTCCTGTGGCTGATCAGGCCGTGGTCTGCTCACTAGCATCTTCTCTGGGTCAGTGACTCTCTCCCACCGCCTTCCTAAATCCTGCTGCTTCTCTGCATGAAACCAAGGTCACCCATGAACCAGGGCACAGCTTCTTGTTCCAGGTAGATGCTCTGGGTTGGGAGAGGGGTAAATAATGGAGCTTGGGGTGGAATGGCTGGTAATGAAATGCAAGATGGAAGACTGAGTGAAATGATGAAGAAGAGAAGGAATGAGAAATCTCTGAAGGAATCACTCCTCCCTTTTTTCAGCTCTAGGAAATTACCTCGCAGGTACTTGCTGCCCTCCTTGAAGGGAGTGCAAATCAGAGCTGTACACACATTCTTACTGGGTCCTTCCGCCTCGTTATGTACCCTTGAAGAGTGAATGATTTATTAAATGAGGCTACCCTTTTCCTTTCACCAATTTTAGGAATATCACAGATTGAATTCCCTTATTCGGGATCTGTATTCCTTTGTTGCTATCCATCTATCTATATATATATCTATATATATCTCTCCTATGTGTAGGATCACTAGAGTACTAAGTAAATACCACCTGTTTATGCTTGTCCAGGACACAAATAACTAATTTTGAGCCTGGGGTAGTTAGAGTGGAGGCATATTCATGGTCACGTGCCCTTAGCTACACTCATTCTTCTGATCAACACATAACCTATGTGACTTAATCTGAAATATGGACTAGATATTTAACTTTCTTAGGTTCACAGCAAGGCACAGCATACATATAAGAAAAAAACCATAGAAACGTTGAAGTGTCACTATACCAGGAGAAAATATCCCGTCGCCGGAGCCTCCCGGCCAGCCGATGATTTCTCTCATTTTCTTCAGTGTGACGTACTCCAAAAGCACAAACACAGGCGCAATCTCATAGGTGAACCTGAAGTGTGAAAACGGCCACAGTGTATGTGCGGAACTCAGAGGAATAACTTGTCATTACAATACAGAATGGTTTCTTTTCTCAGAACTTACGCTCACAGATGTTATGATCATTACATTAAATATTCCTAAAAGACCCTCTGAAAAGTTGACTCATTTCCTAAAGTCAAGAGCTTTAATTATTGGCATAATGGTTTATCATATTCAATAAAGAGCATTCTAGGGTAATACTAGGTAAAAGACAACATTTGTTTCAATTTCCCCTTTGTATTCTATATCATTATGACTCCAATATGCCCAAAGAGACTCTTTGGTATTTTAAAACTTTTGGATAGTTTAATTGTATCAAAAATATATTGGGTCTATTTTCTACCAAACAAAAGTGGACACTCATACAATTCTGAAGTTGGAATCACTATTTCAGGAGCCATTTAATTAAAAGAGATTTTCACATAAGAGGTAAACATTATACAGTCTTACTACTAAGTATTCTGGATTAAATAAAGATATATTTAGCTGCTTACATGTTAGTGTTTGCTGTTGATGTCAGCCAGTCTGCGGCCAATCCAACCATATCCAATCCAGTGGAAAGCTGATTGAAATACCGAGGATGCCCTGGATGAAATGGAGTGCCAGAATCAAGATTACATCAGTGAAAACGTACGCTTCTCACACATAGGATTTTTCTAGCCAAAGAACCTTGAAACCTCCTTCAGTAATAGGAAATGTGTATTCGGAAACCAAACACACACAAAACGTAGTGCGTAAGAACACACCCTTGCACACGGAGAACACTGCCTCTACCCACAGCAGCTAATTGGGGTTTTAGTATTTTTTAAAACACACTGTAAAGATCTCCCTGTAAACATGACCTATAAAAAATAACAAATCTGGCTTGCGATCTGGACAGCAGACCATATCCTACCATGCTTTCAATCTCTTTGAATACTAAAATGCTATTGGAACCCCAAACAATTCAAAGACAAGTTACTCGTTTGCATCCATGCTGTTAAAAGCCCTGCTTTGTTGAGTTGTTCTGGGAATCAGTCACACCGTGACATCCGCTAGGCATGCCAACATTCATAATGATATCGGGACAAACGGCTGATGATTACAGAAGACAGCGCGGCAGTGAGGAAATAGGACGCTCCGCAGAGCGATTTGCCCCGGAGTCAGAAAGGTGATGAGTGTCTAAAGATGGCACGGACAAAGCTAATTCGCATCCATTTTTCTCTGTCTGGATATTTATTATAAACAATAGAGCTCCCTCATAGTTGAGATTAAAAATAAAGCTGAACTCTGTCAGTGTTACTGTCTTGTCAACAAGATACATGAAGACACGTTGATGGACTGATGGTCCATTAGCAGGGCTTATCTAATTAACTTCTGGATTTCTCTAACATTCTCTAAACGGATTGACATTCACATACTCCTGGGACTGCTATTTAAAATGTGATTATAAATATCTCACTAGAATTGTGTCTCCTCATCCCGTCTCATAAAAGCCTATCAATAAATCTGTGCTTTGCTTAGCAACAAAATTTTTGGAAGAGAGACAATTATGGAAATAGCATCTGATAAAAGGTACCTGTCACTTACTGGATGCCTGCCGAAGCCTGGGATTGTCTGTCGTCACCAGCAAGGCAGGACAAGATAAAGGGAGGTAGGGGGAGTGGGCACAGAAGCCAGCACGCGGCTCATCTGGACCCAAGCGCTCGCTTATCAGCCCCAGGCATGTGGCCGGACAGCTGACCGGGAAAGACAGGAGCCGGGGAGAAGCCCGTTTCAGAGGCCTCAGACTGTGCGTGTCTTGTCCATGCTGCAGTGCTGTTTTACGGCCTCCTTTATGGCCTCCCACCCTGGCCGTCTATCTTTTCTGCCCTTTTCCAGGCCCTCTGATGCTGAGTCCATCAGTTCACCCATTCAGGAAAAGCGTGAGGTCCTCCTATGCCGCCGCCACTGACATCTGGACGGCCCATTCCTCTCTGCCTCATTGACTCCTCATTTCATTAGCGCCCGCAGCTGAAACCACAGCCAACTTCTCCCTCCTGGTGCCTCTTCATTTCTGTCCCTAAGCCATTTTTTAAAGCGAGGAAATTAATAAGGATTAGTACATCTATCCATTAATCTACTCCCCAACTTATGCGTCTTCTAGACGTACCTGGTGCCTACTATCACACAGTATTTATTCAAATTCTGGTATGAAAAGCTCTGCCAGTTTCAAGGTTCATACATTAAGAGGAAATTCCAAGGCGTGTGCTATGTCCCGGGACATCAGATGGCTCTCATTCTGATGGGCACTTTTGGTAAACAGAAAAAACAAGTTTGATGCTTCACTTCCTGGGTTTCTCTCTATGTATGGTTTTGAACTGGACTTGCTATTTCACCTCTATCTCTCCTGCCTCAAAGTTTTTCTTCACTGATAATGAGGTGAAACATGGAGGGATACTTCGCCAGGCCAGGCCAGCCTACCCTTTTGGTTCAAATCCAGGCAGGGCTTCCGGAGAGAGCACGACCTTCTGTGAGCCCGAGGTGTCCCGGCAGCCCTGGGCACCCTGGGCAGAGCGTTAGAGAGCTCTGTTCATTGTGTCGTGCAGGGGAATGGCCAGCTACGCAGTCTGCACTGCCAGAGGGCCCGCAGTTGGAGACAGGAGACCAGGGCTGCCCCAGGCACTGAACTGTCCCCGAAGATCACCAAATGAGCCCAAGAGGGTGTGCAGACTCCGCCAGGGGCACAGCCAGTCTCTGGCAACTCTCACTTGATGCCCACATCAGCTGAGGAAGCTGTGGCAACTGAATGGTTCTTTATATACTGGCAATCTACACAAGGACAGCTTCATTTATCCATGCTCTAATTCCCTTTGATGATTAGCGATTTAAGACGACATCAATCCCTAACCCTACACACCTTCCCCCACCAGCCACCACAATCGCCAGGTAATGCAATTAACCCTGCAAACACTTTCAGCATCTTAACATTCCCTGAAGTTTCCTGTTTCAACATTTCTTTACAAAGTAATTTTAGCAATACGTGAAAGCTCTTTTTTAGTAGTTCCCTATACCCTCACTTCTAAGTGTGGAGTCCAAGTGGAAATAGGTTAAGGACTCTCTCGGATACAAGTGATAAGTAGGATTTTATAAAAGAATCTCTCAAGGATCATAAAAATGTAGGCTGGCCCAGGAATGGTAATTACTTCAACAGACCTGAAATAGTGCTAGTTGACAAACAGGACACAACATAAAAATCTATAAACTTGTGAGCTAAGGAGAAAAGGAACCTACTGTTAACTTTCTGAAATGCTATTTGGAGAGAGAAGGCTAGAAGACTAAATACATTATAAATAATACTGAGCTATTGAAAATATTGAGATGCTTTGTTTACAAATCCAACTTAACCCATCAGATTTTTAGCTGAACTTTAAATAAAATGAACTAGACCAACACTAGACTAAGTCTCACAAGAATTATGGCAAAATCTAAGCATTGAATTGGCCCCTCTTTTCCTGAGGCTAAAAAGAACACTGATAGAACTATTTCACTGATTTGCAACTCCCATTATCTTAATCCTTTCAATTGCATTTCTAAGAGCACCAGCTTTTCAGAATGAAGGTGCAAAATATTTCTATGGCTTCTTCTTGTTTGGTAGCAATATAGATAATAGGCAGCAATTTGCAATTGGTATATTTAGATATTAGGTAAGAGAAATAGGCCCAAGAAAAATGAATGAAAACATCACTCAGATTTGCACCTACAAACCTGGTGGTGGAGGAGAGGAACATCTTTTAATGCCAGGTATGTACCTCATGTGGGTTCTGCAGGGGCATTAACTGAGGATGATCGCTAGTAAATCTTTAAAATCATACTCTGCAGATTGAGTTTAAATCAAGTTAAATTTCTTTTCCTGTGTACCTGACTCTCAGTCTATAGTCTTTCAAAAGTGGATAATAATACAAAAATCAATATCCCAAATCTTATGCCATGCATGCCTTTCTTCTCTATTGATACAAAGACTATGAAAAAAAGCTAAAAATCTCACAGCAAACATTTTTAAATATTTGTGTCAATGAGACCAATAAGTACTGACAATTCATCAGTAAAAATTTCTGTATAAAATATGCTGTTTCCTCTACTGTTTACATAATGTTTCACATTTGTATTTGCTAGCAAATCTTTTAAAAGCTACAGATCAATTTAAATCTACAAAACCTTCCCTTTCCCCCCAGAAATTAACTCCTATTTGTTTTTAATTGCTTTAATGAGGTGCCGGACCATGCAGTGTTGGGATGATGAGGGACAATGCAGGAAAAAGCAGAGTAAATCAGGGTCGGGACAGATGAATGATCACCTTCGTGTGGATAAATGGAAAGCTTGGAATGCACCCAAATAAATGTTATACTCGGCACTACAAAATGAACAGAATATAAGAATATTGTGAAAAACCAATAGACCATGAAATAGGTTTTTAGAAAGGTGCCCCTAAGGATATCGGATTTTCCCCTCTCCGTTTTTTTTTTCTTTTTTATCTTGCAAACACAATAGCTCTGGAGGACATACATCCTTCTATAACATGGTTAGATTGCAAAAGTAGTCTCTACTATGGAGAGAGAGAGAGACAGAGAGAGAGACAGAGACAGGGACAGAGACAGAGAGAGATTCTGAAACGCGGGTCAGACGTCCTGGTCATTTGAGACAATGCCGCAACACTGTACCTCCAGCTCAATGATTACATAGGGTGATTTTAGTCCAATTTCTAAGCAGTTCTATGACAAGGATATTACTAGCACAACACTGGAATTCTGGCTTTTGTTTGGATCATACCTTTTGAGCTTTCATCTCCGTATTCCCTGTTATTCTCGATTTTGGGTCTTTGGGTCATGTCTACTGGCCTCTGCTGACAAACGGCTGCTTCTACACCAATGGATAAACTCTGTGGCCAAATGCAGCCTGATTATTTCTACTAAGATAATGTTTCTGGTATTATGATTTCCGGTGCATTAACAATAAGAAGGTATTTTTCATTTCATTCTTTCTGTTAAAGGCCACTTTAAACGATGAAAAAATAATTTTATAGTTTTGAATATGCCAGTAATTACAAAACAGAAAACATTCTTATAGAAAAAAATAAAAATTGTATGAGAAAATGCTTTATTATTTTTGACTGGACAATACCTGTTTTAATTGCATATTTTAGAGTTGTTTGGCAATGCATCAAAATTTCCTCCAAATTTTGCGGTTGATCTGCCAATTCCCAATTATACTCTTGAAGCAGCTCATTAGGATAATGAAAATCAATGACTTTGGTTGATCTGTCGAAAGTCTTCACCACATACTGAAGCAAAATGTCCATAACATCTTGCAAAAATGCCAAAGTGGGCCTTTCTCCATCACACGCTGGCAGCAGATCTAAAGCATGGAATGAAAATGACACATTTTAAATTTTACTGCGGACATGTTCAGGAAAGATCTTGATCAGGCAATCTCCCTCTGAAAGGAGAGATTTTACTCTGTATTGAAGGACAGCTTTTGGAAACGCAGAATATTTCCTATGAGGGGGGACGCATTTTTCAAAACAGGGGAGTGAATTCTTTTTACCAAAATGAATTCCAACATTTCAATTCTTCAGAAACTGTTTGCTTCTTCCCGGTCCCCACCAAGTAAGGCCAGTGCCTATCGATTTCACAGGTGTTTGTTCACAACATTTTTTTTCAGTAAATCACCCTAAATGTTTAAGGAGAAACTTCCCGTCAAAAATGTTTGAGAAACATTTGTCTTCGGGGAAGCCAGCCAAAATGGAACACTAAAATTTAGGATTTCTGGCCTGTTGCAGATCCGCTGTTTCCAAAGTCAGTGTGCTGTGTCTATTTGCGCGTGTGTTTGTGAATGTGTGCACGCGAGTTTGGGAGACCGAGTGTGAGCGCGCAGGAGGGTAAAATTCAGCACGCAGAACTCCCGTGGATAGAATCCTTCTTCTAGTAATTTACAGCAACAAATTAATCTCGCGATCACATCTGAAGCCTTAAAATACCCCAGCGATTCCGAATTCCCCAGTAAGTCTCCAGGAAACGATGTCCTTCCCAAGGCCCCAGGACCCCGGGAAGCCCAGGGCCAACCCGGGCGCACAAACGCATCGCCACCGGCAGCTCGGAAGGCTCCGCAGCCACGCAGGGCGCACAGCGCGGGCGGCCCCGCATCCCGCTCGGCCCCGGGGTCGGCGGCGGCGCCTACGCCGGGCACCTGGACGCCCAGTCGGGCCCCAGCGCGGGCGGCCGGCGGTGGGCGCGGGGACCGCGCAGCCCCCTCCTTACCTGTTGCGCGCAGAAGGGCGTAGTTGACCTTGGCGTCGCGGCAGCTGCAGGGCTTCTGGGTGCAGGTGCAGGCGACTTTCCGGCCGGAGACCCGCGGGGCCGCGCTCTCGCCGCCGTCGGCGGGCTTGTCCGCGTCTCCGTAGAGCAGGGCTGGACAGGGACGGCGAGCCCCGGCCTGGTCAGCCCCGGCGCACCCAGCGCCCTCCCCGGCCTCGCCGCCGGCGGGACGCACGGACCTCGCGCCGACCCGGCCGCGTCTCGGGCTCGGTCCCGGTCTCCGGGGCGCGAAGCCGCCGCCCCGCCCGCCCCTCCGCGCCCCGCACTCACCGCACAGCTTGTTTCCGAGGCCGCCGGTGAACTTCTGGGCCACCTGGCACCAGGCTCTCGCTGCAAGGCAAGGCGGGGGGCGGGCGTGTGCATTTCGCCGCCGGCGAGCGGCGCGGGGCCCTGCGCTCCCTCCAGGGAGTTCGGACGGCGCACCCCGCCCTCGCGCGCCGGGCTTTCCTCGGTTCGCACCCGGGTTTTCCTCGGTTTGCACCCCGGGTTTTCCTCGGTACGCACCCCATTTCCACACCCGGAGTTGTCCCCCTGCCCCGCTCCCCTCCTCCAGCCCGCTCAGCCCCGGGCCGGGGTCCACACAGCGCCGCCGCCCGGGGGGCCGGACTCGTCCTGCGCTCGGGGGCCCTGGGCGGGGGAGCCCGAGGCTTCGGGGCGTCTTCCGGGGCACAAAGGCTGCGGGGCTCCCGCGCCGCCAACGCCTTCTCCAGCGCAGGGCGAGACGCGAAGTTCTCCGCAACCGGGCGAAGCCCGCGCCGGGCCTCTCCTACCTGTGCCGGGGTTCTCGGCGTCCGCGGAGCCATCCTCGGACCCGAAGGGCCAGAAGCCGGAGCCCGGGGAGGCCATGGGCGGCGCGGGGCGGGCGCTCCTCCGACCGCGGCTGCCGGCGACCGCTCTGCCCCGCCGCGCGCGTGCGAGCGCGGAGACCCGGACGGGACCCGCGGCGGCTGCGTGTGCGCGCCGGCCCGAGTCGGGGCTTCGAGCCGCGGGGAGGCGACGGGGACCGCGCGCGGAGACCGGGCCGCGCAGAGCGCCGGGCGCTGTGAGGGAGCGGGGCCGCGGGCCGGCGAGGGGCGGCGGAGGAAGTGGGAGGGAGCGCGCGAGGACGCCGAGTCGGGAGGGTGCCGGCGGCCGGGGGCGGGCGCGGCGGCGGCGGAGGGGCGGGGCGGGCGCTGTCCAGGGTGCTGCGCCGCGCAGGGGTGCGGGCCTCCGCGGGCGGTCCGGCGAGGCGGGCGGGGCCGGGGGGTTCCACGCGAGCTTCGCTGTGCTGGTTATTGTCTGAGCCCTGGCTGCGGCTCCCGGGCCGCCTCTGTCCAAGCAGATGCCGAGGTCGCGGCGCCCTCGAGACCCGCGCTGTCTGGCCTGAGTCGGGACAGTTCGGGAGCTCGGGGAGGGCACAGCGGGGCGAGGGCAGCCACACGCCGGCGGGCCCGGCGCAGCTGCTGGGGGGCCCGGTGCCAGCCTACGGGGCCGCCTCGGGCGCGGCGCGCACGACCGCCGTCCGGGTTATGACTGGGGAGGAAGGCGGCTGCTGAGGCGACTGAAGTCCACGCCGGAGTCTCTCGCAGTGGGCCGCGGGCTGGGGACAGTGACGGGAACTCCTGGGAGCCGGTCATTCAGTGACCTTGGCCTGCAGAGGCGTGGAAAGGCCAGCGGCTTCCGTGCGACTTGAATCAGATTGCGTGGGAGGGGTGCAAGAGGTTTCCAACTAAGCAATTTGGGCTTCCCAAATCCCGGGGTGAGGGGGAGAAGGCACTGCCTGCTGGGCCCCGTGTTTGGGGGCCTCGATGGAACCACCCACTCTTTCCCGCCCCAAGGAACTCTTCATGGTGGGGGTTCTCAGAACTAGACTGCTGTCCGTGAGGACTGATGGGAAGGAGTTCGCCCTTTTCTGAAGAAAGGGGGCGAAGGTTGGAATCTTTCCTGATGATTTCCTGGCTCTGATCGCTGTTAAACACTGGGATGGCGCGCTGAGGACTTGGCTTCTTGAGCTCGCACTCCTCCTCTAGCAGTAGAGATCCGCTTCTCCTACACCTTGCCGCTCGGCTTGCAGACACAGAGAGGGCTTTGTGCAGCTTCCCCTGGGTCAGCTCGCCGTGGCCCCAGGCCTGCCTGCCTGCCTGCCTGCCTGCTCCATTGTGTTCACAAGCTGCTCTTAGCCTGACCTCCTGGACCAGTCAGTCAACACCGCTGCCAAAGCGGAGGTCCTCAGATTGTCACAGCTGCCATTCCTTGACCCGGGTTTGAGAGGGGCTTCGTGGGGCCAGGCGCGGCCTCTTACAGGCCCAAATCTGGTGTCCTCGGGTGTATCGTCCTTCGGTCAGTTCTCTCCGCAAAGCTTCGTCCTCTTTCCACATGCCAGGGTTCAGGAGATCTCAGAGGAGCCACAGATTCTCGCTGTTCCCGCGGGCCGGAGCGGGGAAGACAGTGTCTGGGGTCCTGCAACGCTCTGCCCTGAAGCCCGGACCAAGCTGCAGGAGCACCGGGGTCCAGAGCCTGGGCTCCAGCCCAGCTTCTCAGCTGCAGGTGAGAAGGGCAACAAATCCGGGTCCCGCAGCCTGAACTGCCTGCCGGAAGAGGAACTCGCAACCTCGCTCTCCAGCCTCGGGCGCAGACGATTCAGAGCCTGCCTGGTTCTTTGTTTAAATCCACACCAGACCCTGCAAATACAGTATTTTGCTGTAAGCCCCAGGCAGGGGGTGCAAAACTTTTTACATATATGTATTTCAGTGGTTGAAAATATAGTCTTAAAAACAAATGTTTAACACACACACGACTCTGGGATAAATAGATTAAAACAAGAGGAAGGTCAAAATTGCAGCACCCGAATTTCGTGGATTTTTTTTGTCGTTGTTGTTATGACAGTGACTTAACTGCTACTGCTACTTTTTAAACACTATTAAAAATTGCTGCTCCAGAGTACTTTAAATCTGATGATGGTTTTTACAATTTTTTAAAAAAATTTAAACAGTCCCTATTTCAGATGCAAATGGAGGTCTGGTTTGTCTTTCCTTAATGCCAGCCCTCCCTAGACGGTAATTTGCTTTGTAAAGAATTTCTCTTCTCTGATGAGCGTGTCACCCCCTCCCTCCTCATCCCTCCCCCCTTAGGCTCGGGGTTGGCATTAACAAAAGCGAGCAGGGAGGTAATAATTACAGTCATTAGTTCGCAGAGGCAGCCACCCAATGGGAGGGAAGGCAGGCCAGAGCAGGGGAAAAAGCTTTCTGAGGCCCTGCCTTCCTTGATTGAGGGAAGAGAGACCGACATTCGGGATCTGCAGGGAACGGTTTCCTTGGATGACCTATTTCTTGTCCACAGTTTACCCAGAGATCAAATTGCAGGCCCAGCTGAAGAAAAATACTGTACCTAGTGTAAGTTTTCCCTTGAGTAGGGAAGAGAAAGCAGGAGGGATGAGTGGGAAGAAAAGAAAAGAAAAAAAAAAACCCCAAAGAAATGAAAAAGAAAACAAGAACAAAAAGTGCAACTTGTCACCAAACGTTGGCCTTTCTTGTTTCCAGCTTCACTTAAAAAACCATGCATTGTGTGTGTGGCTGGGGTTTTAGTGGGAGGGAGGAACGAGGCTTTTCCGGAGAGGTCCACGGTTTTGCCATCCTGCGATGGGAGAGTGGGTTGCCAGGAGGTCTGGACTGAAAGGTGGGTCTGGCAGCCCAGCGGTGATGAGCTCCTCACCACTGCACCACGGGCCTCCTGGTGGAGGGTGGACAGACAGACAATAGAGGTGGAGGAGGCTGGGCTGCCTTGGGTCCAGGGATTCCTTCCGTGTCCTTCTGTAGGACCTGCTGCACTGATTTCCTTGGTGCCAGGGCCAGTCCCAGCCTATGGTTTCACAAGGCCGCGGTGGGGTAGGGGGTGATTCATCCCGAGGGAATGGGAAGGAGCTGGCCTGGGGTGCACCTGGATTCAGGGTTTGGTCCCACCCCAGCTGGAAATCTCAGGTCCCTCCCTGGGGAGCTTTCAGAGCTAACTCTGGAAAGAATATTCCACCCAGGTGTGGGGGCGTTATCAACCTGCTGCGGATGCCCTCGCTTCTCCACACAGAACCCTTCTGACTCAGTTGCCCACGGAACCATTTCACCACCTTTTCTCACCTTCTCTGGGCTGCACAGACCCTGAGGTGTCCTCCACTGAAAGGCTTAGCACAGTTTTTAAAAGAAGTCACGGTCAGTGGATAAATGCAAACCTCTGTCCACCCGCTACCCTTCCCTCTTATATACCTCCAAATTTGGAGCAGTAGGGACTGCCTCAAAACTGTAGAACACCACCATCAAAAAGCTGACAGTTCCACTCCATGATGAGACCAGAACTTTTCCAGGCTGGGCGAAGGAAGCCACATGGTTGGGAAGGTGTACGTATGTGCATGTGTGTATGTGGAGATTTGTTTGAAGACATGTTCGCATGACATGTATAGGGTAGACTGCATGTTTTTGTATGGAGGCTAGGGGGTAGAAGTTTGCTGATGGAGACCGCAGGTGCCTCAGCCCCCTCCCAGGCCCCCCTACAGGTGTAAGGAAGCCTGGCCCCAGAGGAATAAGGGCTGACCAGCGGTGCAAACTGCAGACTTTCCGGGGCGCTTCCTTTATTTAGCAGTCTTAACAACCAAGGAAAGGGAAGGCTCACGTTTGAGAAGAATTTCACCTTCGGCGTTCTCCCCTGCCCCACCGGGGCTTTGCCCTAGCAGACTCCACCCACCCACCCTCGAGGGTTCCCTAGGTTTTGGAAAGCAGTTTGCAAGACAGAAGGTATCTTTGAAGTCATCCAAAAAACCGGGAGGAGCTAGTGACAGTTTAGGTGCAGGAGGGCCCACAGAAGGTGCAAACAAGTGAACAAAGAGGTACTTTAGGGAACCTGGCAAAGCTGCCCTAACTGGGGGGATCGTGATAGAAGAGAGTGCAGAGCCGCAGGGTGTGGGGCCCAGAGTCCCACGAGGGCTGGAGTTCGCTTCTTTCAGAGCACCTCAGACCGCCCTCGCTTTGGGGTAGCAGTGCCGCAGGCAGCCCCAGCGGAGGTCAAAGCCTGGGCTCCAGTGCTAGGAGGCGCCAGCACAGGCCCCTCCGCCCCGCCGCGCCGTGGTGCCATAATCCCGCGGGCTCCAGTGGTTCCTGATGGTGGCTGTCCAAGGCTACACCTGCTGGCGGAGGCGCTGTCCTTGGGAGGTTTTGCGCAGGAGCCCCCTGTAGTCGTAGGGGTTGGCCGCCGGCCCGCACTGCTCCTCCACCGGGCTGTCCGCTCGCCCGCACCTGTGAGAGACGGGGCCACATCCTTACCGCCAGCGTCAGGCAGGTCCCCTCCCGGCACGCACGTCGTCCACCAGCCCCGGGCACTTCGGAAAGGCACAGTCAGAACTTTAGACTCACGGCAAATGCATTTGCTTAATTCTCTCAGCAGATTTGCAAAATGGAACCTCTGTGCAAGCAAGACAGCTAAGAAAAGCATTGGAAGGTGTAGATCAGAAAGGCAAGATTCCTTTGGATGGAAATAATTCACAGCCAATAGCAAATATTTATTTTTGTACCTTAATTTTAAATATATTTTGGTCAAAGAGGAAATCTCAAGGTGCCTAAGGAGACACCCATATTTTGCATTTTAAAACTGCTCAAATGTTTCTTTAAAACATTTCACTAAATCTGACCAACCATCCTGTTAATGATAGAGGTGTCTACGCTGTGAGCAAATGTTTTCATATTTTAAATGAGGCTGCTGGGCCAACCATTAGCTTTAGACTCTACCCTTTGCTTGGGGAAGTGGGGCACTCCCTAAAACACAGCCATGTAGACTCATTCATTCATTCACCGACTACTTAGTAAGTGCCAGGTAACTGTGTGGGCAGTGGACTAACCAAAGCCCCTGCTTTCGTAGGGTTTAAAGTCTAGTGTGGGAGCGGATCATCATTTTAAAACATCAGATGATGCTTTTGGAAAGCTAAAGCAGGGTAGTGGGGCAAGAGATGGTGTGTACACAGACGATATGTACAGAGGAAGAGATGAGACTTGGCCTCAGAAGGTAGAACTGAGAGTTTGCTGATGGATTGGGGTGTGGAAGACAGCAAGACTATCCCCCCCAGTTTTGGCTTAAATGTTAGAAGGATGAAGTTGTTGTTTAATGAGTTGGGAAAGGCTGCTGGGGGGGGATATGGGGTGAGGATACAATGTTTAGTTTCGGTTATGCTAAGCTGGAGATATTGATTAGATATTCAAGAGACGATATTGAGTAGATATTGAGTTGGATGTATGAGTCCTGATGTAGGTTAGAGATTCCATTCAGGAAATTAAGTACATAGATGATATTTAAAGTCATGGCAGTGAGTACATACTGATTAAAAGGAGTAAGGACTGGATCGCTCCAATATTGTGAAATGAGGAGAGATCAGCAAAGAATAATAAGCAGCAGCCAGTAAGACAAGAGCAGACCATGCGCAGGGCTCTCCGAAGGCCAGTGAAGAGAGCTCGCAAAGAAACCAAGTCAGCACCGGCGTTGATTGCTGCTGATGGGGAGAGATAAGGACTGAGACTAGATCCTGGATGTGACGAAATCCAGGTCCCTGGTGACGCTGGCAGATGCAGGTTTAGTGGAATAGTGGGCAGGAAAACCTGAGCGAAGCGGCTCAAGAGAGGAAGAGAGGGATGGAGCAGACAGGGCCTTCCACACGGTGCTCTGCTGTCCCGAAGCGCAGGGAGGCGGGCGGGCCTGAAGGACTGCGGTAAGGTCCTTCGTTACGGTGGGTCATGATCGCCAGAAATGATTTGTTTGGTAAAACGAGCAAACACTGGAGACGCAGACAAGAGAGCGGACAAGTGCAGGATAATATTCTTATAAGGGCGGAAGGACTGGGATCCAGTGCCCAAGGCCAGACAGGTCCTGCACGGTACCTTGGGGCGCGTGGAAGGGTGACCGGCAGGAAGGCTGCCCTCTGGCGGCGGAAGTGTGCATCTGTACTTTGCTATTGTTTCTCAGTGGAGCAGGAATAAAGGTTGTCAGCTGAAAGCAACGAAGTATTGAGGCGTTGAGAGGAGAGAAGGAAGTCTGAAAGAATGGACTAAGAAGGTAAGATAATAGAATTTTAGGGAAATGTATTGCAAAGTAACGCTAAGGGTTTGCCGAAGGTATGTGGGCATATGTGTTGAGTGAGATTAGGAGAGCTTCATCTCCAGTCCTGTGCAGTCAAGATTAGGTAGCGTTGGAGTCACCTGGCATTAGGGTTGACAGGTGAATATAACTGAGGGAGAAAGGGGCAGGGTCACCGAAGGTGTATACAAATGAACAAGAATGATGACGAGAGGAGAGGGCTAGAGCTTTATTGTTGATGGAATATGCCTTCATATTCTACTCTGTTCTCACTAGGAAATTAAAAGAAAAAGAAAGCTTTGGCAAGGTTTTTCAAGGCATCTTACTGTCAGTGGAAAAGCTTCAAAATGTATCATACTGGGGAAAAAAAAGAAAGAAAGAAAAAAGAAAAGAAAACACAGCCTGGGCTGGGGATTTAGCTCAGTGGTATAAGCGCCTTTCTGGGAAGCATGAGGTTGTGAGTTCGATCGCTGTTACAAAAAATAAATATATAAATAAAAATGAAAAATAAAAAAATAAAAGAAAATGTACCATACTGGATATTGATGAAGCATTCTCTTTTTAGTTCTCTTATGAGAGAATTTAGGAATATGTAGTTACCCTATGCCAGGTATATTGTAAGATTCTAAGGACATTAAAGGGTTATATTTTTGTTATCTTCAACTTGCAGATTCTAGACTGATTCCCACTGATGTATTTTGTAAGGAGGGAAGTGAGAATTTGAACCAAGGCTACTGACACAAATCTGAAGCTTCTCCCACTGTATTGCTTTTCTGCTTTTCTGCTGATGCTTCTTGCACAATTATCCTATCCTTAACCAATGTGCTCTTGGTCTGTCTTACTTTTTTCACCTTTCATTCTCTGTACATCTCCTTGCCACAATTAAAGGGAGCTATAACCTCAATCTCAGTATTTCCCAACAGGGAACCCCCTAGATTCCATCTTAGAGGGCCGTGGAGATTGTCAGTTTCCTGTTGCTCTGTAATGTCAATCTTCAACAACTGATTACCTACCACTTTTATTTATTTAGAATCTCTGAGAAAAAAACTCCCTGCAAAAGAAATTAAGGAAACAATCTGTATCTGCAAATACAAATTACTTAGGATAAATTCACCAAGAAGTTGAAATACTTAGTACATGGAAACTATAAGACATTAATGAAAAAAACTGAAGAAGACACAAATAAATGGGAATATATCCATATACATGGACTGTAAGAATTAATGCTGGTAACACATCCAGTGCAATCTCTATCAAAATTCCAACTGTTTTTTTTTTAACAGAATAGGAGAAAGAAACCTAAACACTTTGTATGGAAACACAGAAGTTCCTAAATAGACAAAGAAATCTTGACCAAAGAAAGAACAAAACTGAAGGTATCACATCATCTGATTTCAAAATGTAATATAAAGCTGTAGTAATCAAAACAGAATGATATTGGCATAAAACACACAGACCAAAAGAATAGAATAAAGGATCTATAATAAACTTATGCATTTATAGTCAATTTATCTTTGACAAAGATGCCAAGAACACATTAGATAAGGTCTTGGGAAAATGGGATATCCACAGGCAGAATAATGATATTATATCGTTATCTCACACCATATAAAAATTAACTCAAGTGGATTAAAGGCTTAAATATAGAGCTGAAACTGTGAAACTATCGTAAGAGAACATAAAAATATCAGAGGAAAAGATCTGCAACAGTGGCCTGGGCAATAGTATTTTGGACATGACCTCAAAAGTATAGGAGAAAAATCAGAAAAATGGGATACCTTTTTAAAACTTTCTGCAGAGCAATGGAAACAATCAAAAGAAGAGACACCACATGGAATGGGAGGAAACATTTGCAAACCATACATCTGATTAGGGGTTAATATTAAAAATAAATACAGAACTCAAATAACTCAATAGTAAGAAAACCACCTAATCAGAAAACAGACAAATATCTAAGCAATATTTCATAAAAGGAAACATACAAATGGCCAACAGGTGCATAAAAAAAGGGTAACCTCAGTAATCATCGGGGAAATGCAAATGAAATCTAAGGAATATGACCTCACAGGTGTTAGAATGGCTAGTCTCAAAAAGTCAAAGGTGGCCACTGTTGCTGAAGACAATGAGAAAAGGAAAATCCACACATTGCTGGTGGGAATATAGGTAGTACAGACATTACAGAAAACAATGCAGAGGTTCCTCAAAAAAATACATTTAAGCCGGGAGTGGTGGCGCACGCCTTTAATCCCAGCACTCGGGAGGCTGAGGTAGGGGGAGCGTCGTGAGTTCAAGGCCCGCTTGGGCTACAACGCGAGCACAAGGCTGGCCTGAGCTACACAGTGCGACCCTGCCTCAAAAAAACAGGGCTGGGAGTTTGGCTCAGTGACTTAAGCGCCTGTCTGACAGGCATGAGGTTGTGAGTTCAATCCCTGGTGCTGCAAAAAAAAAAAAAAAACAAAAACGAAAACAAAAAACATTTATATGCCTTATGACCCCAATTTCCGTAAGTAGGTATACATCAAGAGGAAATGAGATGAGCATCTCAAAGAGATTCCTGCACTCCCATGTTCATTGCAGTATTATCCATAAAAAGATATGGGATCAGCATAATTGTCTATCAATGAATCAATAGATGAATGGATACGAAATATGTGCTTCATGTATACAATGGACTATCATTCATCTTAAAAGGAAATTCTGTCAATCTTGACAACATGAACGAACCTGGAGGACATTATGCCAAGTGAAATAAACTGGGCACCAGAAGATAAATACTACACGATCTCTTTTACATGTTGAATTTAAAAATGTCAAATTTACTGAAGCATAAAGTAGAATGGTGGTTATTCAGGGTAGGGGCGGAGAACTGGAGACACACTGGTCAAAGCAGACAAAATTTCCTTTAGCAGGAATGCATTAAGGAGATGCATTTTACAACAGAGCAACTATAAGTAATATTATATTGTACACTTGAGAATTGCTAAAAATATAAATTTTAAGGGTTTTCATTACCAAAAAATGTCAGATAATGCATGTTAGTTAGCTTCACTTAACTATTTCATAATGTGTACATATTTCAAAACATGATGTTCTATATCGTAGACGTGTACAATTTTTATTAGTCAATTTTAAAAACTCAGGAGACATTTACTTCACCATTGCTATTGTCCCTTATTCACAGGCCTGCTCATATCTCCCTGGGCAACGGCTGTCTGTCTTTCTTTCTCATGGTGTATGTGTGTGCACACGCATGTGTGGAGAGATGGGATAAACATGTATATTTCTTCACAGATAAAGATATTCTTTCTGAAATAACATTGTCCAATGTATAGTTTAATGTCAAATTTCTCCAATTGCCCATAAATGTTGTTTAGACCTATTTTGTGGTTGTGCTTTGGTTTCCAGTTTTAAGTCAAGGAACTTACCAAGTTTCTCTCACCTCATTTGACTGATTTGTCTTTATAATCTTCCTTAGCTTAGAAAATTCCCTGCTTGGAGTTAGTTTTTAAAATTTTTTTTTATTTTAAAAAGCAAAACAAAACAAAACAAAGGATAGAAATGATACAGAATTTAAAAAAAAACAGGAAATTAACACTAGTTAATGTATTACATATTGTTATTTTAGATGTAGTTGCTCAGGTTACAAGATCTAGGCCTGAAAAAATGATCAAGCAATCAAACAATGAAAGCACAAACTATTCTTTCTGATGAACAGAGATTAGTAGTATAGTTATCTACCTTGTATATATGTCGATACTGTATACTTTTTCTCTAGTGTCAAGCTCCTCGAATGTAAGGACCACACCTTAGGCGTCCATGTGTCCATCTCTTCCTCAAATGCCCAGCACTGTGCTTTGCATGAAGTGGCTATCAATGGTCATTGAAGTCATTGACTCTAACCTCAGAGAGTACCCTGATTCAATTTTCTGGCCCCATCTTTTATTATGTAGGTGGCTATTTGCAGTCATTACACTTTGTAGACTTAGCCTCTTCATCCATAAAATAAATAATGGTAGCATCTCCACAAAGTTGCTGTGAGGATTAAACGACGTAAAAGCATAGTGCCCAGAACAAAGTAAGCACTCTTGCAGTGTTCACTGCCAGTATTCTTATGCGAGTGGACATTAAATATGTATGCAGAGACATTACCAAGACGACAGGCAGCATTTCAGGGATACAGTGCTTTTATATCTGTTGGTGGGAGGAAGAGGAAGAATACATTGAGGCAGAATGGGTTGTTACAATGGAAAATAGGCAGTGAAAAGCAGTTGAGCAGAGTGTGAAAATCCTTGGACTGTAGTCCTTAAACTGTAGTTTAATTGGATAAATCATTTCATCTTTCTGGCACTTGGTGCTCTCCTGTATCAAGTGGTTACACTAGAACATCTCTAAGTGCCAACATGTTACAGGTCTTGCTCCCAAGATGGAAGAATACATCATGTTTTTGTAGAGAAGGGTTAGAAATCATAGTTCAGGTAGCTTCTGGAAAAGCAAGTAAAGATGTGAATAGCCACTATTTGTGGAACACCTCTCCTATGCCACGTAGAGTGTTAAGTGCTTTATAATTTCATTTAATCTCTATAATGATTCAGTGAGGCAGTTATTAGCAAATCTATTTACAGATTTGGAAACCAGGGCTGTGAGTGGTCAGGTAACATGAGCAAGGTCACTCAACTGCATGATCTAACCGGGATCCGAGTCTAGGATTGTCTGACTTTTAAACCTCTGCTCTTAATGGTCAAGTCACACTGTAGAAGAGACAGACGAGAGGGTCTCAGTGCCCTAGGTTGGAAGGACATTGACTGAGGATTTTGGGTAAATAGCTTCCAGTTGCTGTCTTTGCTCCCATTTCTCATACACCATACTTTCACTTTATTACGTATCCTCAATCTCAAAACATTGTAAAGAATTTTTGGGGAAAGGAAAAAAATCCCCAAAGTAGTAAATAAGTTGCAAATTAAGTTAGTTAACATCACAAAATTGATGATAAGGTGAGAAATCAAACTTAAAATCATATTTTTCTCCAAATCATTTTTTTGACTGACATCCCCGATTCTAAAATATGAGCATAATAAAGACACTGATGACTGAAACACACTAGAGCTCAACACGGATTTTAGATTTGGTAAACAGATTTGGTTATAATCAGTATGGCAACACAGTTTATCACACAAACTGAGATTTTTAAAATGGGGTTGCAATTACACCAAGAAAATAGGCATAAATATGGGTTTTGCTAGGAAAACTAGGATGCCTACTTAGGGTATTAGAATATTTATGATTTTTAAACAACATATCACTCACATGATGCAATAGTAAGCAAGAATACTTTGTCATTAGTTTACACATAAAATGAATGGAATTATGAGTATGAAGTTGAACATGCTGTACTTTACACTGTAGTCTATCAGTACCTTTCGTCAGCTTTGAAGTACTGATTCTGGAGTTCCTGCCGTGATCTTGGTTCTCTCGAACTAGGGTTAGAGTCCTTTGGTCCAGAATGACTGGGCAGAAATTCTTTATAATAGAAATCTTCCAAATCTAATAATTTGCCCTGACTGTAAATGAACAAATAAACATACCATACAATCAGTCTAATTCACCACACACTTACACTGACAGGGTACTGGCTTTCTTCTTTTGAAGTATTTACTATGACTTAAGAGTTAACACATACATATCAATAAAAATGAGAGAAGTTTTGAAGTGTGCGAAAACAGTATACACTAAAATTAAGAAGAAAAACAAACCCTTTCTTACCTTGAACAGAGTATTAGCTGCAGGAGCAGCTTTTCTTGGTCCGATGGGGTTGCACTTGACACAGAACTAGTAGTTACTGGAAGAGCTGGTGCTAACAGCATTCCAGTTAGGCCAGTCTCCACCAGCATTCACAAATGGCTCTTGGGCCAATCAGAAGAGTTGGCCTTTATGCATGACCACAAATTATATTCAAATTTATTATCTATCGGTACCTCGATACACACAAGGTTTCATGACCTTAATTTTCCTCCTTCACAGGTAACCTTCTGATCTCTTCCTTAGGGGACTCAATACTGTGTGAGAGTTTAAGTCCTGTGCATGATATATACACAATGATGTGTCTTGAACCATATTAAATATTGGACCTTCTCAGGCCAAATGGTTCTTCCTGTGGTCTCAGCACCTGTAGTTTGATGTGACTTCTTTGGAGATAAACAGGTTTGGAAATTTACCAGGGAAACATATTTTTGAAAGTCACTGATACCAGTCTACAAATGAACTTTCAGAATGCCAGAGATTCATGAACAGGGACTCTGAATTCATCATGCTTAACAAAAAACTTTCTTCTACTATTAGCACTGCCTCAACATTAGTTGACATGGCTACTGATTAAAACAATGACATAACATTCAAATAGTAACGTACTGATGGATTGAAATATAGAAAAAGACAATCATAGGAAGTTAAATGTGCCATACCTACTGGACACATGAGTCTTGCCATCCTAACAAATTCATAAAAATTGTAAAGCATGAGACTTAGGAAGTGTGTGGATATGGGCTTGTTCAAATTACCCAATTAAAGTCATTCAGTGTGATGAGAAAAGCAAATTCTATATTGGGATGGTATAATTCATTCAAAAGGTATTTGGGTGCTCAGTGAATATCTCATGCAGTGCTGACTCAATATATTTACAATAGACCAGATCTTATACACATTTGCTATATAAATGTGTTGAAAGCACATTACTTTCCAAAGGTATCCACATAAGATATGACTTAGAATTTAAACATATGGATTTGTATTTTTGTTTGAACAAAATGACTCACTGAAATCTAGAAATAATAATTACCTGTCTTTCCTTGGTCTTCGTTTTTCTTCCTGGATTGACTTCTAAAGGGAATAGAAGAATTTAAAAAGATCTAATACTAACATATAATGATAATTATATTATGATTTTAAGGAAAGATGAGAGGGAGCAATCAGGATAACAAATTACCAACTTGTAAAATGAGTTGGTGATTCACAGACTATGTGGTATGTGATTCTACACAATGACCCAAAGAGGCAGAAGAAGGTCGCCTAGGACTTGGGGTTGGATGGGGTGCTGGGGAGTGGCTGCCAATGGCTGGAAATTTTTTGGAGTGATGAAAATGTTATAAAATTTATTGTGGTGCTTGTTGTCCTAAGTGACATTTAGTCGTACATCTTAAGTGGGTGCCTTTTATGGCATGTGACTCACCTCTCAACACTGCTGTATGCATCCACCGATGTACAGACACCTCTGTGTCCACACAGAACATGTACATGGAGGTAGAAAATGTGAAAACATAGGCAGTTTGATACTTGAGTTTGGAGATAGCGATTCAGACTAGAGACAAAGATTCAGAAATCAGCAGTAATTGAGGTCAGAATAGCTGATGAAATTATCCAAAGAAAATGAAAAGAGGAGACTGTAAGCTTGAACTCTGGGCATCACCAAGAGGGAGAATGTGAGGAAACTGAAGAGAAATCATTAGAGGGAAGGAGAAAGATGAGAGGGCCTCTTAACTTGGAAGTCAAGTGTGATAGGTTATTTTGGCACAGTTGAGAGAGAGAGAGACAGAGAGAGAGAGACCTTTACTGCAGGTGCGGGGTGGGGGTGGGGCTCCTGGAGACTGCAAGAATCCTCATTAAAGGGGGCACCTGAAAGGCTTTTATGGAGCTGGGCTGGGGTGGAGGCTTGGGTGGTTGTGGAGTCTTGGGATTGGAGAGGGCTTGGCACATGCACAAAAAGGGATTGGGAGGTTTATCTCTGGAACTAGAAGAAGAATGTAGAAGTTACTTTGGAGAGATATGCTGCTGTTTCTCGGGCCGGTGTCAAATTGGGCAGATGCCATGTTAGAGATAGCTACGCCCCAGGCTGGCAGAACCCATCAAAGTACAAGATTCGTTTTCTGCCATGGAGGGAAAAACTTGTTCCTAATACAGTCTCTGGGTTCCAACACGTTCTTCTCCAGATTCCCCACGGGTGCAGAAGTGCTGCTGGCACCCTGGTAATGGGGAGCAGGAGACTCAGTGCTGCAAATGGAGGGGCTGCTGGGTGCAAAGGACCAGGGGCCAGAAGAGGGTGTCACTCACCGGCAAGGCTTCAAGCAGTTGACTGGGGTGAGTGGAAATGGAGGGGCAGGAGAGGAGGTGGAAGATCAGTCCCAGATCCAACACTCAGGGTCTTGGGCGGAATCTGGGGTTTATGCTGATGGAATTATTTGCCCAGCCATTAACAGGATATCAAGAGCAAGGGGGGAACACATTGAAATTTACCATTTAGAGACATTTCCTGATGCAGCCTGAGGAGGATGGGATTAGAAACAGCTGGGTGGGGCAAGAGATAGTCCAGATGAGAAACAGCGATGGCGCACGAAACGGGGCATCTGCTGAGCGGTTAGAAAAGAAGAAGCCTGGAGTGAGTGTTGCAGGCAGAAGCTCCGGCTCACAGCAAACGACCTGGGTGACAGGTTCTCAGCTTTGGAAACCGAGTGGGTGACAGTGGCACCCACGGACAACAGAGAAGAAGGGCAGCCTAGCAGGGGTGGGGTCTATGAGTGCAGCCAGGAGACCCTGATAAAATGAATGTCCTGACACGATGGCTAAGACACGCTTATCTGCGTCTCAGATCCCCGATCTGTACCATATGGCTACAACATGCAGGGCTGTCTTTAGAATCAGCCCGCTTGTTATGAACACGCCTCCTTCTAGCTACGGGATTTAGCTGATGTTCAATACATATTCACTTCTTTCTGTTTCTCCTTTTGTCTACCGTCACTCTGACCATTTCCTTTAAAGTTCCTGTCTGGAAAGATCCCACTTTGGAGAGCTCTCACCATGACAGGTTTGCTTTTCTGGGCTGATATCTGCCTGTAAGTTCAGGTTAATGAGAGCAGAGAAAACTGCCAGGAGGGCACGGTGGGCACGTGACCATGGGACGAGCCCGGGCGTCAGGAGAGGCTGCGGGGAGAGCGAAGCGCCCAGACCGCCCTCTGCGGAGGTCAGTGAGGAGGGAGCCCCGAGCCTCTCTTGCTGGCTGGCCCTGCAGCACCTGGGCTTTGGTGGCCCCGGTGGCTCCCATCTGATGATAAACGCAGGCCACTTACATGGAGTAGATAATAGTACGTGGAGTCTTCGGGGTTATTTAATGTTTTGGGTTTCCGGGGTCTTCGTGGGGGTCTCAGAAGTTTCGACTCTTCTCCTTTAGAGATACCTGTAAGAAGGTAATCATAGATCAGTTTAATTACTAAGACTATTACCATGTAATAGTTTCCTTTCAAGGTAAATAAGACATTGTGGACACACAAGTGCCGCTAAAGCTGGGAGAGAGAGGAAACAGCTCTGTCCCCAAAGCAGCCCTCGCCACAGTCCCCGCCTCACACCCTCCTCCAGTTGTCTGGGGGCTAGGGCTTTTGGAGCGGAGAGGGAGGAAAGGGATGTAGAGTGTGGTGATGTAGAATGGGGCACAGCACAGGCACAGGATGAGGCGAGGAGCCAAATTTGGCAGAACTTTCAAAGGGCTCGCAACACTGACAGAACCTCTGCTGTGCTTTCTCCCTCCCAGCAGATGGGCAGGCAGTGGCCCACGCAGCCAATCAGCGCAGGAATTTCATCTTCCAGTACCGTCTTGCATGTTACGGCCCGAATCAAGAGGCTGCTACTCATTTACAGGGCTGGCACTTTTGTAAGAGACCTAAATTATTCTTCACTCAAACTGAGAACCTCAGTTTGATTTTAAAGTATTGATCAATAAAACAATACATTTTTCATCTTTTCCTGCTCTGCTAATCTAGGGAAGTCCTCCAAACTGAAACAGTGCTGCGGATCTTTGCGTGGCCTGCATGCTCGCTCGGCTGTTTGTGTGCATCATGTATTTGCGGACTGACAGGCCTCTCACTGAGGACCTCCGTCTGTTTTCCAAGGCTCTCGACCACCTCGCCTGCTGTTTGTACAGGAATGGCTGCTTGACAGACACATCGGGGTCGGGGTGAGAGATGAGTACTGGTGCTCATGGCACGAGGGTGACATTTGATGGGTACCAGATCATGTATTTCTTGGCAGGACTTTAAGAGCAGTGTAACAGGAAATGTAATAAAATTATGGTGAAGGTTTAAAGACAACTGTCACAATAAGAGACACGTTACCACTCATCTACTGCAAAAAACTCCCCCTCACTTAGAACACGCTTGTCCCACCATTCTCGCCACTTTCTGAAACAGTTCTGGAAGCCTCTTTCTTGAGATTCTTTAGTTGCACTGTCCTGGCTACTTGGATGGGCTGAATCAATTCAAAATCATCTGCCTTCCATGGTTGTTTTGACACTGATGAAGAGCCAGAGGCCACACAGTGCCAGATCCAGTGAGGAAGGTGAATGAGGAGATACCACATGTTTCCATGACCCTGCCTTTGAATGCATGACACAGGTCAGGGGCACTCACCACACGTTTATCATGCTTCACAATGACATTCATGAAAAAGGACTTCCAGAATTGCCTTTCAAAGTGGTGACCGTGATAAGTATGTTCAAAGCAGCAAGAGAAAGTATTTTGAGTAGGATTAATGGTAATGTTTCTTTTACTGTAATATATTTTAATTAATTAATTTTTATTTTTTAAAATAAAATTTAAAAAGATAGTAAAATACAACAAAACATAACAGATCAAAGTCAATCAAAACAAAGCAGTAGAACTGGTATAGAACTTCAAAGCAAGATACTAGGAAAACAAGAGCTACTATAGTATATCTTGTTATCTTCACAATAGTTGACCATTCCATCAGGTATAGTAAAATCAAACCAAAAACAAAACAGAATAAAACCAGTCAAAACAGAATATGGAATAAAGCAGAAAAAAAATTAATCAGAATAAAGCAAAACAATGAGAACAATATTGGGCTTCAAAGACAAGACAGAAGGGAACCCCCCATATTTACATACTGTCTTCTTCAAGCCCCAGGCTTGCAAAATCAACTGAACAATACAAGCATTTCGTTGCTTCATGTACTTTAGTTGCTATCAACTTAGGTGGTCCTCCGAAACAGCACATTGCTTCCAGGGGTGGGGACGGGGGTGAGGGTGTCCTTGGGTCTCAGCCCGCACGCCGGTAGGCGTACAGGAGACACAGACTTTCTCTTCCTGGAGTCTGCACTGTGCGCACCACTCACCAGGAAGGCAGGCTAGTTGTCATCTCTTAATTTAAAAATTTAAACATTCACTGTATATTTTGATCACACCCCATGTGTAAATAACTGTCTGGCAGTGGTCATGTGGAACAGGATACTACAACTTCAAGGAGGATGAGGATTTATCGATGTTGAACTTTCTAGCCCCATGCCCAGCCTACTAGACCTGCATATTTAGCACAATGGCATTCATATTCTAACATTCCCCAACTCATTCCTTTCCAACTTTATGGGAAATTTCTGAATGACGGTGGAGATCAGCCAGGTAGGAGTACTTTGTAAAAGGGAAATGCATGGAACAATGCTAGTCAGAGAATGGCAAAACAATCACATATGACTGTGCTTTTCTGAGTAAAACAAAAGAAAATCAGGCACAGTATTTGTTAATGAGACCATATTAACAGAGGTTAGTAACGGAGTGAAAAGTTTTCCAACCCATCTCTGGAGGTTTATTTCCCACTCTCTCTTCTTTCTCCACAGGAATAGACAAAGGAGGTGGAAGAAGCCCAGCTAGCTGAGCCCCTTCTGGGTCCTTTCACAGATTGTCGCAGGCACAAGATGGTAGCTTTAGTTCCTGCCACCAACATAAATAGTGGTCTTTTATTTTTTCCCTTCCCCTTATTTATCATCTTTCCCAGTGCTGATTGTTAAAGAGCTTCCATTGGCTTTTGCAAAGTTTTATCATTTTTAAAGTGAATTGGTTATATTCACATATATTTCAGTCTGAATGGTGAAAAACATAAAAAAGCTAGTATCAGGTTATTATGCATTTTTAATATTTTTAGAAACATTTGAAAGTAGCCTGTGACCAAATTTTATCTTGACTTTAATATTTAAAGTGTTAATTAAAATACCAGAACATTACTTACTGTAACACAAATTAAATTGAAGATGGGAAAAAAATCTGAGTAAATGTCATGACAGTTAAGGGAAAAAAAAGCTGAGAACTAAGGACTTCTTGATTTTGTCTCCATTTCCTCTTCCAGTGATCCTTATTGAATCAGATTTCCATACAAAGGCTACCGAAAATGCCTTCTAGCAGGTCGAGGGTGCCCGGCATTGGCGTACCCGAAGTCCCTCTGAAGCCCCTTTACCCTCTGTTACCATCTCTGACCTCCTCGTCACTGATGCTAGCAAACACCTCTTGCTTTCAGCACTGAGGCTGAGGTTTCTGAAGGCAGTCTCCTTAGCTTACAGCTTTGAATGTTGCCAGCACTTAAGGGAATACTGGACACAAATAAGCAATTAATCAAAGTTGCTCCCTAGGCAGATTATGGAGCACGCGCCTGTAGTTTCAGCTTTGAAAGGCTGAAGAAGGGGGCACATGTGAGCCAAGGCTGGAGCAAGTTAGTGACTCAGCGAGGCCCAGTCTCAAAATAAAACAGAGGAGGACTGGGGATGTAGCTCAGTGCAAAGGCCCTGGGTTCACTCCCTAGTTCTGAGGGGAAAACGCTTTCTGGATGAGAATGAGGTCTTCCCCTGTCTCCTGGACTGAGCCACCTTGGCCGGCTGTGCGCGCTGCCCACCGGCCACCCAACGCTGCCGCTTCCACCTCCTGGACCAGGCCACCCCAGCCGGCTCTGCGCGCTGCCCACCGGCCACCCAACGCCGCGGCTCCCACCTCCTGGACCGGGTCACCCCAGCCGGCTCTGCGTGCTGCCCACTGGCCACCCAACGCTGCGGCTTCCACCTCCTGGACCGAGCCACCCCAGCCGGCTCTGCGCACTGCCCACCGGCCACCCAACG